>PVIC010000409.1:0-126300 GCA_004025085.1 Thryonomys swinderianus
AACAAAGAAAGATTTTAACTTTAAAAACGCATTTATTTTATTGTATGAGACTTAAAGTAACTGATACTTTCCTAAGTGGATTAAAATCCACCTCTGGATTTGAAGATTTGTTGTCCAAATTTAGAAAGTTTCTGACACCCAAGCAGGAAGTTGATACAGGACTAAGAGAAATGAGTTGATCTGTTATAGCATGCGTACAAAATAAGAGTCACTAAATAAATATTTTAGTGAATTATAAGTTCCAACTCATTATGTACTTTGGCAGCCTCCCTTTATTCTAAACACATAAATACACACACACACACAGAGAAAGAAACATATACACAGGCTCACAGCCATCTCTGGACTAGAGTGAGAACCAGCAGCACACAAAAGTGAAGGGCCAGGAGTTGGACACCTCAGTACCTGGGGCCAAAACGGCTCCACCTAAAGCAGTGTAATGAAGCTCAGCTTCCTCCCCCATGACGGATGCTGAGAAAACCACTGCTGACCTCAGGTGAGGACTGTCAGCTCTGATGCCAGGGACCAGGGACCAGGGACCAGGGACCCGCTTGAAATATGATAAATATAAATATTTCTGATAATGTGGACTTCTAAATTAAATATTTCAAATAGAGCCAGACTCTTATGTTGGATCCAGATAAAGAAAACTCTCAGAGTTGATTAATGACACTAAAGGATTACCCCCTAGTAGGGTACAAAGAGAAATATTAAATTTTGAAGAATTTTAAAGATATAATACATGATAATTTTCCTGAATAAAAAAAAAACATTTGTCAGTAAATAAGTGTATAAAGAAAAGTAAATAAGTATAACTTCAGCCCTAGAAACATTTCAGTACAACCATGGAAAATAAGAGAAAAACAACACTCTTAAATGCTATAAAGGAAAAGATAAACTGCAAATAAATGACACTTTGATTTCTTATCACTAACAACAGATGCCAGGAAAACAATAGAATAGTTTCTTCAAAGACTAATAGAAAGTAATTGCCAGCTTTGAATTGTATAGATAAACTTCTTTCAAGAACAAAAGAGTAAATACAATGGTAAAGTTAATAAATGTAACAAAATTAACAAGCAAGTGATCCCCCCAAAAACTATTACCTAATGTTAGCCTGCAAAGATAACATGAAGGAAGGAAATTGTAAGTCTCATACATAAACAGAAATGAAAAACTCAAGAAGGTTATCTCATCAACTTCTGCCGCATGGAATACAGAATACATACACTAATGCACATGTGCACAATATGGTATGAAAAAACTGGTTTTGAAATCAGAAGAGTAAGTCTGCAAAGGGGCTATCAACTTCTTAACTAAGACCTGGGTATTTCAGATAATGGAATTTGTTATATTAAGATAATTTCAGTAGAAAGCATTCACACACCCGCAACCCAGATATTTCTGAGTTTACTCAAAAGAATAAAAATCTAAACATGGAGTAGAATATTTGAGTTGAGGAAAACTTATCTTTGGAACTATTTGTTCTTCCAAGAAATGTAAATACTGTAACATGTTTACTTGTTTTGCACAGAAATGCAAACATCACAGAGCTCCACAAACCAGTGCTCCTGTCCTACCCCTGAGACCTTCCTAATTGCAGCCCCTGGTCTCAGGAAGAGCCTTAGAAAGAACGTTCAGTTTTATTAGTGTGTCTTGGTCAGAGTATGTGGACTCGTGCGTGTGCGTGTGCGTGTGCATGTGCATGTGTGCGTGTGTGTGTGTAAGTAAAGATGAAAAGGTACACTTTAATTACTCTGCTATAGTAAGAAAAAGAAAGCTTCAAAGAAGTATCAAAGCATGCTGGCAGACAACCAAAAATTTTTAACGGTTAGCTAGGCAAGTACAGTCTTGCTGCCTTAGTCTTAATAAGGGTTTAAAGAACTCTGCTCTCCTTCCTTCCCATCACCGAAGCCTCTACCCATCCACACATCATTTCTCTTTCCCTGCATGAAACACCAGGAAGCCATCACCGAAGCACAGGACCTGCACTGATGGAGGAGAACTATGCAAATGCAACTTCAACACAGGGGTTCCTTGTTAATTGGTCACAGTCACGCTATTCAAATAGGAAGAAATCTGCAACCCATTAGACATTTTCCTCCTGCATTAATAGACAGAAAAATTAATTATATTTTGCAGCCATTTCTATTATTATTTTTTTCCAGTTGGGAAATATTTTCAATGTCTATGCCTGGGTAACAACATGTAGAAACAATCAGATTGTGAGGAATAAAATAATTCTGCAATCTAGTTTTGCAATTACTGCAGGAGAAGCAGAAAAAATAAGATTGGAGGGGGGGGAGAAGGTGACGAGAGAAAGGGAGTAGATATTCGCCATACAGGGAATCATGAATTTAGACTGGACTTTAGACTGGCCAGTTCAATATAATTAATTCCAAATAATCAGCAGTGTGCTTCTGAAACATTTCAAATCGATTGCAATGCATAACCTACTGTAATCTGCATCTTGCCCTTAAATTGCATTACAGAATAACGTGCTATGGTCTTTGAAAGTTTACTTGTAAAAGATATGACACTGTTATGACTCAGTATTTCCAAATCTTGCATAAATAATAAAACTGGAATGACAGTTTGAATCAAACATCTTGTCCAAAGTCACCTGGGTGTTCTGGAAACATAATTTTTAAATCTTTCAAACAGCAGGTCACAAAACTGTTCACACACTGACTGGGTTTTCTTCACAATAATTTGGACAGAATCAAGTAACCATACTAGATGCAAGAAATCATTTCAAATAATGTGGCCCTTGCCCTTGGGAGTCTAACTAGCTCATCTTCCCAAAAAATAACATATTATGACTTGGTATTTCCAAGGAATGCATAAGTTGTACAATTGTAAGCCTAGAGGCAGCATTGTGTGGCATCTAATTAAATACCTTCAATATCCAGATAAGGAAACTAAGCCTGAAGACTTAATCCAACACAACAGGTAACTGGTGAAACAATGGGAATTGGGCTACTGTCAAATTTCTATTTGTAAACACTGGTAACAGAAAATCAAGCAAAGTGAATTTGTTTCCACAGCTATCTCTATATTTTACTCTCCAAATGTGATGAAAATGTAATATGCTTTAGGTAAGTTAAATTCATGAGTCTTTTCTATATTTGTTTCATACATCACTGTTTTATACAAACTCTTTTTGCATACTTTCATAATAATAAATGTTCTATTTACATATATGGCTCTGAATGTCTTAGACAATATTTTAAGAGCAATTTTTTTCCTTATTGGAAAGTACTAAGTGCTTTCGTTATCTGAGATTTTTGCTTCAACTCCTTTAAAAGTGTATTTTAACATAACAACATACAGTAACTCCTTCTGTTTCAAGTACAGGAAAATACATTTTATAATGTGTCATGTAATCATTCCACCGCTGTTTTCTTACTATCATGACTTGAACTTATTACACTGACATGTAAAAGTTAATGGAAGAGCAAGTAAAAAACTATACGTGTAACTTTAATGGGTATTACATTTTATAGTTTCAAACATTTCAGTTTCTTAGCAACCTGAGTAACAACATTGGCCTTTGGATTCTGACATTTTATCTCTTAGTGAGATGTGTTTTTTTACAATTCTATTAATAGGAATGTGAAGAAGGTCAATTTATGAGAAAACTATTATTTTAATGCAGTTTATGAACCCGCACCGTGAGTGTCCGGTATTTTCGCGGGTCCCCTTCCTTCCAGCAGCAGCAGTACCTTTACCTCTCCCCTCCTCGTTCCCCTCATGTATCCAAAAAACACCACTAACCCACTCCGATCTCCCAGCAGCCACATAGGCTTTTAAGCCAGAATTAACTAATGTCTTATCCTCTTTCCAAGAGGATCAGTGATACAGCAGGAACAGATTTCTAGGACTTCACCCGCAATCACTGGGAACAGGATTTCACTCCTCTGCTGGGAATTACAACATGGGCTTAGAGAACATGAGTCAAGAGCAGCCGTTTTGTCTGTTCTTAACAAAACTGTCTAAAAATAAAGGAAACACAGAAGCAAGTGAGGTCGAGAGACAGGTGCTGGTGTGCTGCATTATCTATTAGGTCTGTAGCCCACACCTTCGGGTCCGGGCACAGCTGAAACCAGAAAAGCCCTGGACGTCTCTGTAACAAGTGCCAGCAAGTCGCTCACCGCCCACGCATCTTGCTCTTACTTGCTTTTTGCATCAAGGAGCATAAATTGGGCTTTTTTCCTCTACAGCTGAAGCTTTTAATAAATATCAAACAACAGAGGCTTAACCTAGAAAGTAGCAGGAATCCCTGACTTTGTCCTTTTGGTTAATTTTGCTCATTTAAATAAGGGCAGCAAAGAAATACTGAAGGTTTAAGCAATCAAGGCTTAAATTTTGAATTCTTACACCTCCTATACCTACATACTGCTTTCTCAAGCAACAAAGTTCTAGTCATTGAGAATCCTAGAAAATCCTTTTAAAAACTAAGCTCTACATTCAATATCCCCTTTTCTCTATTAATAGGCAATGCCCAGGCATAAGAAGATAGAAGTGTTCAAGTAGTGTGCTAGGTTAGCTCACAGACCTGTAAAGACATAGCTATTTTACTCTGTGGGCAAGGTTTGGGAGCTGTTCAAATGCTAATGTTACAAAATATGAGTGTATTTATCATAATGTTTTATGTTTTTATTAAAATGATGTTTGGCAAAAGGACACAAGTTTTGTCTATGTAAGTTTACGATTTTAGCAAACTGAATTTTAATAATATTTAATACACCCCAAATAAAAGGTACTGTTAATTCTAGAAATACATTTTTCTAAATTTCTCCTCTATCTCTTGGTACTGAAATTATCTTTCAATTGAGACTTTTTTCCTTACTACCCATCTCATTACCATTTGAGGAAGTAATTTCAGTTTGTTCTGGGATATATCACAGTGTGATTTAATATCATTTTTTTAGAACATTGACAACAAACATAAGTTAATATCACAGACATGACTCACCCATTCTGGCATATGTTGTAATATTTTGAGTGTTTCTGAAAATAGAAGTCTGGAATCATAGCAAGGTTAATTTATAACTATCCATAAAAATTATCTTAAAGCAAAGCTTTCATCTTGCCTTAAATAAGTTTAGCTAACAAGCACTGCTTCTGTCAAGGTACTAATTATATTAGAGTGTAACAATATCTTATATTTCTGTAGTTCTTTGTAGTTTAGAAATTATTTCAACCCAACTACGTGATAAAATAGGCCAATAAGAATTAACCCTATTGAATAAGAAAAGGAAGCTCTAATCTGGCAGCTGGTAATTATATGACTTGGGTATTTGAAGCTAGTCAAAAAACTCTTTGAATCGTTTATGAAAAAGCACCCATCAGTAGTATCTCCTACTTAGGCAGTAATCCAGAGTCTTCTCTGCTAATCCACCAATATCGTGATCAAGTAGACAAACTCCTTGACTAGAATCTTACCCTGAAGCTTGAAAAAGGAGCAATTAATGTAGAAAAAGCAGAATTTCACAGAGACTATTAACAGGTTCTCAGGTCTCAGAACAGGCTTTCTCCCTGATATACAAACTGTCTCTTGTACATAATCATTACTCAAAAGCTCTTTTCCAATTAATAAACAAAACCAACCAATTTAACCAGCAAGACTTTGTGTTTGATTATATGTGTGTAGATTATACTATATATAATATAAAATGTAGTATAACCATTGTAGATAGTTAAGCTATATATTACATAGATATATTACATATATATTACATAGATATAAGCTATATATAACATAGATATAACTAGGCCTTGCCAGGCCTAGATGAAATCTGGCCATCAGTTATTAGACATAACCTATCACTTAAAGTTTCAGAATTCTTATATGTTCAGCTTTCTGAAATGGATTTCTTTTTCTCTATTCAATAAAATCTTCATTCATATGCTGGCATTAGATGTATGCTTTCCTCTTTCTAAGAGGCTAGAGGAGCTGAACATCACATCTTCATCTTGGTTTTCCTAAGAGCTTCATTAACCACATGTAATCTCATAGTCCTCGAGCCTTTCCATTCTTCCCTGCTACCTGTTGTCCTGGTGACCTTTGAATATAAACCTTTCTTTCAAGCCAACAATTCATTCAGTTTTTTAAGAATACTGAGAAAGCCAATGTATAATCTTCTTTTTAAGTTTTAATGCCCTGTAGATAATCTCTTTCTCCATACTACCATCCAGAAATTCTCAAAAAGTCAGTGTCACACATACACACCTCACATATCCTCCAATTCCCTATGGGCATATGTCTAGATGCAAGTCAGTGTAACACCCCCACGACCCATGATATACAACACTCCAACTCCTGCTTCGTGGTTAAAAGGCATTGTGCCTCACCATTCAAAACAGAGTTTACTAGAATGGTGAGGACGGGAAGGGTGCAACACAAACATTATTTGTATGAGCATTTGACTCTTCCACAAATGCCACCACCCATACAAAAGCCTTCAGGTAGAAGCTGCCTTGTTCCTAAGTCACCCAGTAATTAGAATTCCACTCAGCAGGAAAGAAACCCAGGAATCCAGAGGGAGAGGAGAAAACTGGAAAAGCCCAGAACCCCTTTGCTATTGGCTCACCTGACCCCATAGGTAGACATGATGTTAATATCTTGAGATGCAAGTGGCATATAGTGTGAGTCAGAGGAAAACAACATTTTATACTATTCTGTGATGAAATTTTGATAATAGGAAGATACTTTCATGAAATAGTTTGAGAGATCGAGGGTGGTGCTATTGGTTAGGAGAAGAGGAAACTTCGGGAAGTGAACCCTAGTGGGAGGATTTGTCTTCAAAATGGATTTTGAGAACCTGGGACTGCCTTCCCCTTCCTATTAGAAGTCATGAGGGGAGAAGTTCTGTTCCACATGTGGTCCAAACCATAGCCATCAGAACCCTCATCAGAGGCCGAAACCAACTGTCTTCCTTATCAGACTAGAACCACCACACTTGTGAGCCGAAATGAACCTTTTCTTTTTGTAAATTAATCATCTCAGGTATTTTTCTATAGTGATGGAAAGCTAACACAAGATCTAATTAACATTTTTTTTCAAAATCCCTACCATGCATAAACCAATGATGTCATTTCAAAATAAGTGGTTTTGGGAAGCAAATATTGACATGCAGAGGCTAGATTTGCTTTCTGATGGCTGAAAATTTTGCTCAATTGATTCTCACCCTATACATATCCAACCTCCAGTCTAATGTCCCAAATTGTTTCTTCTCATTATTTCTGGGAACACCATGAACAGTTTAATAGACTTTTCCAGCTAAAACAGGTGGTGCTCAATGCCAGGTTAATGACTTTTTGTGGTCAATGCTGCTACATACATCACTTTACTGAAAAATGTACGAGTTTTAAACAAGCACATCAGCTTCTATTCCTTGAGAAACCAGCATAAAATTCTTTAATTATTTCTGGTAAGTACTTTATCTAGTCAGTCCCGTCTAGTCTCTTCATCATTTTTATAGATGTAATCAATTATTCAGTCAAAGGAAACACATTGCCAACTTTCCAGAATTCCTAGAACATTTTAACTATTAGCTTGGGGTTTTATTCAGTATGAGCATAAAAGTTATTATATTCTAATTGCTTGTGATTGTTACTACATCGAGATTTATTTTGGTTGGTTATTTGAAGACACTGTTAAAATGAGTTTAGTGACTTCATTCTGGTTTTCCTGATTGATTCTATTATTAGGACTATAGAGGCCTGGGGCCTTTTGGCTTTCCTGAACATCTTGAACAGTTTTTTAAACAGTTTGGGTTTGGCAAAACCTATTTTGCCAAGAACATTACCCTTTAATTTTTAAAAACCATGTGCATTTTAAAGAAAACACAACCCACATGTTCCTAATTCTTCTGTACTAAACACATCAAAATGTTTTGTAAGAACAGCCTGATTTCCAAGAAGCCTTAAGAGTCTTCCTTATAAGAATTTTTGAGCTTTTCTTCTAAAACAGGAAGTTATTTCTGCCAAGGATAAAGTTATTTAGATACTGTTTCAAGAAACTCATGAACTAAGTAGACACATTCTATGTTTCTCTGGAATAAATTTATTGAGTGAAATGGAAGTGAAAGGTAGAAACATACAAATAAACAACTGAGTTATGACATAACTGAATCATCAAGAACCTGAAAATATCTGTATGCTTTGTGAACCCTCCTACATTGAAATAGTTATAGGTATGAAACTTAACAAGAATACCTGATACAAAGGCAGAAGATTGTGTGTTATGTTGTTTTCTTTTGTTTGTTTTGTTTTTAATTCTAAAGGACTAGATTTTTTGTTTTTGAAAATTTTACAAATAATCTTTTTCCAAAAATTATACACATTCAATCATCTTACTTTCACTCTAGTATTTCTACCTCTATCTGCAACAGTAAGAATTAGGTATTTTTAAAATCAAAATACTAATCTATATTTACATGTATGTATGTGTGTGTGTGTGCATACACATGGGCATGTGATCCCAATCTTATTCTGGGTACTCAGAAGCTGCAGTTTCCTACATCTCTCAGCGATACTCCAATCATTGGACTCTTGCCCCTCAGCCTGGAAAGCCTGGTGATCATGCGTGGGCTGGTGGGACCAACACAGGGGTTGCACTTGAAAAACAGGATCTCTTCCAAGAGTCCCATGAAGAGACAAGACAATCGACTTGGTTCATTTCTTGCTCAGTTTCTTGAATACTTTGCATTCTTTCTTTTTTATCTTTGTGATAACAGTCTTTAAGAGAAAAGGCCCATCCTTTCCCTTCAACCTATGAGGCACCTTCTTCAGATGTCCCTATTTTAGACACTCCTAGAGATGATGAACTCTGTTTTCACTTTGCCACATTTTCCGGGGTGCTCTGTCCTGCCACCTCCACCTCTGTCACCTCAGTGGCCGCCTGGGGTGTCAGAATTCTGCTCGGTGAGTACACCTGGGACCACAGAGAAAACAACAACGCCATCTTAAAAGGTAAAGTGCTCCAATTTATGAGTAACCATATGATTGGTGCTCAGTGATATAGGAAATTATGCCATCTGGCTCTGCTGTGAATATAATTTGTTAGGTATTAATATCAGTTATACTATCCTAAAGTCCCAAACAAGTATAAAATGGATGAGTCATTGTTATCTTGTCTGAATCTCAGTTTCAGACAAGTGTTAGGAAGGGATGGAACGAGACCTGCAGTAACATCCTGCACAAGGTATAGAGTGTGAGCCGATATGTGAACAAATTCTTAGCAACAAATTCTGGAAACGAGAGATAAATCTTTTGTAACTTATGTTCAGTGTACACAGTGCTTTTAAATGAAAGCATTTAAGTTCTCTTGGCCTGCTAGCTATGTTATTAGGATCAGGAATATAAAGAAAAAGGACAGAAATTCTGTCCTTCTGGACTTTAGAAATGCTCAGATAAAGAAGCATTCAAACAACTGTTACAATTTCTAATCAAAATTTTCATTGATGAAGAAGAAAAGTGGAAGCTGGAAATTCTCTGCACTCTACAAGGAGATATACAAACAAGAGATAGTCTCACAGATAATTGTCAGTGAAAGCATGGTGTCACAGGAACTCTAAAAGCTGGTCAGAAACAAAGATGGATGGCTTAAAAAGACAGTAAAAAGAAATTTTAAGATTAATTCAGAAAATGTAATCCAAATAACGTAATTTAAATTTAATTTGACTGTATATTTTTTAATCTTCCTTCTTTTTTAATCTCTAAAGTTAAAATATTTATTTAGGAAAATAGAAATATAGTTATTGAACTCCTAGTTGTGGTTAAATTCCTATCATTTTAGTTTGCATCCATATTTCTATATGATGGTTTGCTTCTAAATTCTATATCCCAGGTTACTGCCTTTGCTGCCATAAGAAGGGCATCAGAAATTATATTGAAAAAGATTTAAAACATTAAGATATTCTTCATACAAAATCACACTCCCTCTAGACATAGCATTCAATAAGTTTTATGCATCTCTATGCAAGAAGCCATGCTGGATTTGGAGAAGAGCCAGGCAAAGACCACAAAATTGTATGGAGAGATTTTAACACAGTGACAAAGCTTTTTAAAACAGAGGAGATTAAAGAAGAAATTAGAAAGTTTCTACAATTAAATGATAACACCAGTGCAACATACATGAATCTATGGGACACAATGAAAGTAGTTCTACAATGGAAATTTGTAGCATTGAATATCCATACTAGGAAAACAGAGAGGTTCAAATAAACAACCTAATGCTGAATATAGAGCTATTAGAAAAAAGAAGAGCAAGATAACTCGGTCAGGGTGTATGGTCCTCTTGATGATTCTCTGTATTCTGTTTGCCAGTATCTTACTGAGGATTTTTACATCAGTGTTCATTAGGGAGATTGGTCTGTAGTTCTCTTTTTTGGTTGGGTCTTTTTCTTCTTTTGGAATCAATGTAATGGCTGCTTCCAGGAATTAATTCATATCTTTTCTCTGGTATGAGAAACTGAAGGTATAAATGAGCTCTAGAATACATGGTAGATATTGTGAAATAGAAAATATTCAAAGGGAAATGAAGTGTAGGGGGTAACAAGGGGATGAAAAAATATGATGGTAATAAAAAAAAAAAGGGAAACAGCCAGGCTTGGTGGATCAAGCCTGTAATCTCAGCACTCGGGAGGCAGAGGCAGGAGGATTGCTGAGTTGGAGGCTTTCCTGAGCTGTACAGTGAGCTCAAGGCCAGCCTGAACTACAAAGCGAGATCTTATCTCAAAAAAATATAGAAACAAAGCTTATGTATATAGGGGTGGGGTATGTATATGTAGGGTGGGTGGAGGAATGGGAAAAAATAAGAATCAAATTGTATCATATACTGGTACAAATTCTCCATAATTGCATGTGACCATGATGTGTATATATAATTTACCAATAAAGATTCAAATTTTTAAAAAAAGAATAAGACAAACCAAAAACTCAAATATGGCAGGAAATTATAAAGATCAAAGGAGAAATCAATGCAACAGAGACTAGGAAACTGATACCCAAAAATCAACAAATTGAAGAGTTGATTCTTGAAAGAACTAATAAAATTGAAAAACCCTTAGCCAACCTTATCAAAAAAAAGGAAAGAAATGGCTCAAATCCATTTAAATAGGAATGAAAAGGGTAAAATCACAACAGACCCAGCAGAAATTTAGAGGATAATCAATACTTACTTTGAGAACCTGTACTCCAATAAGATGGAAAATACAGAAGAAATAGATTCTTAGACACATATGAATTACCAATGTTGAACAAAAAAGATATAAAATTCTAAACACCCCAATATCAATCAATGAAATTAAAAATTTACCAATAAAGGTCCTGATGGCTTCATTGCTGATTCTACAAGAAATATAGGGAAGAGCTAATGCCAGTACTTCTAAAACTCTTCAGTGAAACTGAAAGAGAAGCAAAACTCCTAAATTCATTCTTGGAAGTGAGTATTATGTTTATTCCAAAAGTAGAGAAAGATCCAACCATAAAAGATAACTACAAGAAGAAGATATCAGAAAATGGTATGATGTACTTTTTCTCTGGGTAGGAAGAACCAATATATTGGAAACAGCCATCCTCAAAAACTGTTTTATAGATCCAGTGCAATCCCAATTGAAATACCAACACAGCTACAGAAAACAATCCAAAAACTCATTTGGAATCAGACTCAGAACAGCAAAATCAATTCTTGGCAACAAAGACAAGATGGGGTGTATTACAATCCCCAATTTAAGACTATACTATAAAGCCATTGTGATAAAAACAGCATAGTACTGGCAAAAAAAATAACCCCAAGGACCAATGAAATAGATTAGGAGATGTGGAAACAACTTCAGATATACTAAGTCACCACATCTTTGACACACGGGCATCCTCAATGGAGGAAAGACAGTTTCTTTAACAAATGGTGGTGGGAAAATTGGCTTTCAAATTGCCAAAAGTTAAAGTAGGCCTACATTTTTTAACCATGCACTAAACTGAAATAAAAGTGGGTGAAAGATCTAAATATTAAAACAGAAACATTAAACCTGCTGGAAGATAAGGTAGAACTCCTGAAGACAGTGCTGTAGGGAAAGTTTATGAATAAAACCTCAGTAGCACGGGAACTAGCAGAAAGAGTCAATGACTAGGATCTCATCTTAATAAAAGCTTCTGCATAGCAAGAAAAACCACCAACAGAGCAAAAAGACAATCTGTAATGTGGGAAAAAAATTTCTGCCAGTTGTTCCTCAGCTAGAATATATATATAACTTGAAGGCTGGAGATTTAGCTCAGTGGTTTCAGTGCCTGCCTAGCAAGTGCAAGGTCCCTGGTTCAATCCCTGATAACAACATACAACAATACCAGGCCTGGTGATTCACACCCGTCAGCAATCAGTACCACATACCGCAAAGCCAGGCCTGGTGGCTCACGCCTGTAATCCCAGCACTCGGGAGGCAGAGGCAGGAGGATTGCTGAGTTCGAGGCTTGCCTCAGCTACATAGTGAGCTCAGGGCCAACCTGAACTAAAAAGCAAGACTTTGTTTCAAAAAAAAAGAACTTGAAAAATAAAACGATAAAAATAAAACTCTTTAATCTGAAGACAAAAACAAGACCAGTCATAATCAAACTTTTTAAATGACAAAAAATGATACCGGAAGGTGCTATTGTCAGAATGTCTCTTTCCACCTAAAATTTGTATGTAAAAATCCTAATCACCTATGTACTGCTGTTAGGAGACAGGTACTTGGGGAGGGACAGGGTAGGCTCTATTCACAGTCTCTGTGCTTTTATAAAAGGTGCTCTGGAGTAGAACCCTAACTGTCCCTATCTGAGGACATACTGCAAAGTAGCAGCACATACCTGGGAACCAAAGCGGACGTTCACCAGACAGCCAGTCCTCCAGACTTTGGTTTTAGACTTTTAGCCTTCGGATGTTGGCAAAAACATTTTTTGATTGATTATATTCTACCCAGCTTATAGGATTTTTTTTTCCCTCGCTTTGTACTTCAGGATGGCTCTGAGCTTACTATGTAGTCCAGGCAAGCCTCGAACTCAGCAATCCTCCTGCCTCTGCCTCCCAAGTGCTGGGATTACAGGCGTGAGCCACCACGCCCGGCCCAATTTATAGGATTTTGTCAACACAGCTCAAATGGACTAAAACAGGAGCGAATTCAATTCTATTTTGTTCATTAAAGATTAAAGAAATTTGTGAATACATATAACAGCAAATGAATTGCCTACATAAGAACTTAAAATAATAAATGATAGATCCACCCATAATTCCCCACTAAATTAACCTAAAACCTTCAGAATATTTATCATAAATATTTTTAAACTATAGACAAGTATTTCCCATGTGAAACATTTCTTCATACTATCATTAGAACCAAATCTACTCTATATATCCCAATAGGAAATTTTATAATTGTTTTTCATAAGGAGGTAACAATTCAAAATTATATTGAATCCACCAAAAGCATTCACAAAGAATTCCATGACATTGAAAAAATCTTGTACATGTAGCTTTTGGTTAGGACACGGGTAGAAAGATGAGAAGCTCTTTTGAGGAAAGAACCAGAATGTAAGCAGCCATCTCTTCCTATGTCTTCCTTTCTCATAGTGGGAAGTTTCAAATGTTTTTTAAAGCCAAGCAGTGGGGAACGGATATATGAGAGAGAGAGAGAGAGAGAGAGAGAGAGAGAGAGAGAGAGAGAGAGAGAGAGAGATTGATTTACAGCTTGTGTGTGTACATATAAATATACAACTTGATTTAAAATATTTAGAAAATTTTGCTTGAAAAATATACAAAAAATGGTGAAGAACATCTATAGACACCTGGTTGCCTTAAGTCTGTTATTTCTGACAGAATTCTCTCAACTGACTTCCTGTCAAATCTTTCTTTTGTATAATTCATCTTATTATTCCACCTCTACAAGAAATTCAAGAGCAGTACATTGAAGAAGGCAGTGGCGTAAAGGGACAAAGTGAATGTCAATGATAATCACTATAAAATCCTGACATTATCCTTAAAATCAAGAAATATTACAGACATTATGAAGTGGGCCATTTTACTGTTTTATCTTTATCGGTACATTGTACGGGTATGAGAAACTGAAGATGTTAATGAGCGTGATGGATATTGTGAAGTAGAAAATATTCAAAGGGAATGTGGTGGAGGGGTGAGTAAAGAGGGACCATTTTATTTCTGAACCATCCACAAAGAAGAATCAGAAAAATCTGAAAAACTTTCCATTCTAGAAAAGGACTCAAAGTTCCTGAAATTAAATAAATTCATTTAGCTGTAAGTCTAGTGTGTTAGGTCAAGCTTTTCTTGATTTATATTAAGCTATGCTGAGCCGCTATGAACATCTGCAAAAGTCTCCCAGCACCAGATTCCAGTTTTGCAGTGATGTCTGTCGCAATTTATGATAACAGTAATAACACAAAACAGGCTTTACTCTGTTCATGGATTGTGAGTAAACAACAAAATTCATGAAGAAGCAAAATGTTTGCCCATGTGAGGTGAATGAGCTTTTCCAGAAGAGCAGGATTCATTGCCCTCAAGGAGGCAATTTATTAAATGGAGCCAGAAATGTGTGTTTCACTAGTCTGAATAGACCAAAGGCATCATCATTAAACCGTTACTGTGGGCACTAGGATTTCTGCATCAGGTATATGTAAACTTTATTTGTACACACACCCAGTCCACTCAATCCTTTACATTAATGTGACAATAGCTAGTACATCATTCTCTGATATAATCATATATTAAAAGTAAGAAGGAGGGAGAGCCTTATTTTGGAAGTCAGGACATTTTAATCTGCAAGATCTACTGTGACAAAATTCATGAGTCCTCTCACCTACAAGCACTAGCAATTAAACAAGGTAGCCCCTGGAGTCCCTTTCAGTTCTGAATAAGATTACTGATTCATTTCTTACCAGTGTGTTATTTTATATCTGCCTGGCTGTGTTTAAAACATTTTTATTTCAGTAATGCATCTGCCCTACTCAGCACAAATATACACATATTCACCTCAAATTAAAACACAACTTTAAGCATCATACTCTCTCTCCTGTCTCCAAAATAGAAGAAAGCACGACAATCCCAAAATTGATTTATGATTGTGCCAAGAATCAGTTAACAAATCACCCCATATTCAAATGGTATGGACTTAACTCATTCACCTCACTTACAGCCTCCTCTATTTTCTGTCCTGAGCACAGATGATTACTTGCTCATTTTGCAAAGCAGGTGTTACAGAGTCTCTTGAATATTGGAAGAAAGAAGCAAAACAGAGATGCAAACCAACCTTAAATACTATCTGTACAAAAAATTTGTTAATTTTGGGAAATTGTCTTCACCATCAGGTGTTTTTAAGAGAAATTACTGAAAAACATCCTAAACTGAAAATTTAAGATGGATTAACTTTAGATAAAGTCTAACGTGATAAAGTTGATGCTACTAATGAAAAATGAAGGAAACTGTCCATATGAACCAAAAGCTCATTCCTTTTGTGTTCTTTGAGTTGTATTTTGAAGTTCCAGATTCAGCTCTTTAGAATTCCCATACATCCAATCCTACAAGCGTCATCTACATATTTCTGTGTCATACAGATACCCGCAAGACATCAACTCAAAGATTTCGTTTTGTGAGAAGCAATCATTTTGCTTCACTCTGCCCACATGTATCACCACACCAAACACAGCTAGGATATCATTTCTCTGAACACAGGAGATCTGCTTTCCTCCTATTAGTTCCATAACACATAGCATGGTATATGTAATACATGATGGTTAAAAATGAGTTGCAGGGCCAGAGATTTAGCTCAGTGGTTCCAACGCCTGCCTCGCAAGTGCAAGGTCCTGAGTTCGATTCCAGTAACCACATACGATGCTGGGCATGGAGACTCACACCCACCAGCCATCAATACCACATACCACAGTGCCAGGCGTGGTGGCTCACGCCTGTCATCCCAGCACTTGGGAGGCAGAGGCAGGAGGATTGCTGAGTTTGAGGCTTGCCTGGGCTACCTAGTGAGGTCAGGGCCAGCCTGAACTACAAAGCGAGACCCTGTCTCAAAAAAAAAAAAAATGTGTTGCATACATGAGAATAAATTAATGCATAAGTAGCTTCGTGATAAACCAAGAACTGCACATAGTAAAACACCAAAATACTTTTAATTTACTCAGTAGTCACTGGTGCCAACTTCTCTAGGTATTTTACTTTTGGTCCTTAAAATTACTGACAGCAGCATCACCTTCTTTTCACGAAAGACAGCATTTCCAAGAAATTTAACCCACCCGTTCACTGTCACACTGAGACCCCAGTCCCAAGCTGAGTCCGTCTGGTGGTAAAACTGTATTCTTTCCATGGCAGTACACTTTTTTTCCTAGTCATTGCTAATTACAAGTCATCCAACTTGTGTATGACATTAAGAATACCATTACAGAAAAGCATGGAGAAAATGCACTTCACCCTCTGGGCTGACAAATATCTCACAATCAGATCTTCAAATAATAAACAGTTTGTCTTCCGACTGAGTTGTTTTGTTTCATCGGTTAATTGCTTCATCAAAATATTCTAAGAGCTTTCCTGTCTGTCTGGAAATAGTACAGAACAACAACAACAACAAAAATCAACTAAAAGGCACTACATGTTCAAGGTGACCTCTAAACTAGCCTGAAAAACAATGAATGAAGAAGGAGCTGGGAAAAAGAATGGATGACTTCTCTCATCTGCCCAGCTGAATTTAGTCCTCAAATCCTAGGCTCTTGAGTCAGAGGCCTTATTGTCAAAAGAGGAGATGTAGAAGCCTCCATCTTCCTTAAGGTTCAGCCCAGGTTCTAAGGCAAGGCCTTGAGCCCTGGTGTCCTTGACCAGCTCAGCGAGCTCCTAAGAAAGCTTGTCATGACCACACCCTCTCGGATCATGACCTTCTGATGTTGGCACATCTTGTCCTACAGTTCAAACATTAAGGTAGATCTCACAGGTTCACTCTAGAAGCTGGGTGTGAAGAGTAGAAACTCTGGGATTTCACCAGCAATTCAATGTTTCCTAGGTCATCTACACCGGAAACAGGACTTGTCATTACAGGTAGTGCATGCTTCCAAAGCTGAGTGACTTCATCAAGTCAATCTAATTCATTTCACTCCAAAGTTTTCCAGATCTGGAGTTTTGCTGTCATTTATGCAAATTCTTCTTCATTTATAGCTTGGTAATAAGTGGTTAATGCCAGAACGTAATTTTTACCTTCTTAAAAATAATACTTACAGAATATAAAGATGAATGACTTGGTCTTTCATCTTAGTTACAAAAGGAAAGGACCATGAATGAAATATGACTAATTTTGAACAATTCACTACACCCATGTTTTCTAATAATAGGTGCTGTGCTTACAGATGTATAACAAATTTCATATTTGTATTTGTTGTAAACAGAATTACAACATTCTCTAGAAGTTTCTGAGAAAAATATTCTACATTCATTCTGGACAAAAAATGTTTTCTCAAAGTTGAAACATTTAAACAATGTTCACACAAACTAAATAGGCCACTTTTCAGTGGTTTGAAGATTGAGTACCCCTAAGTGTCTATATGTTAAAAGACTATTCCCCAACACAGTGACCTTGGGAAGTACTGCAGATCTTGAAGAGATCTGAGCCACCTGAGAGGATCTTAGGTCATCTGGGATGTGCCTGTGAGGGGTTTGTGAGACCCTCAGTCTCCCCCTTTCTCTCTGCTCCTTGTCCCAAGATGTGACTGGTGCCTCCAAGATACTCACCAACCCATTGCTTTCAACACCATGAGGTAGCTAGCAGATGGCTTCAGAGCCTGCATTTCATTATTTGGATTTTGAACCTCGAAACCGTGTGTTAAACATAGTAACCTCCCTTTCTCCATAGTCTACCATAGGTACAGCATCACTGTGAGGACATGTGACTAATGCAATTCTCAAATCCTTTGAGACAAATCACTGACATCGCCTGAAGTAGTAAGAACTTATCTGAACCATTATTTTTGGCTCTTAATCATGTACAAATTTATATTGATAGTCATTATTTTTGTGTCTAATCCTATAGTTAAAGTTTGCAAGCTCTTTGGTGTGATGATAGCTATGCAGTATAACCTCAGAAAAAAAATCTCATTCATGCGTCCAGCACAGAGATTCCCAGAATTTCAGGACATTGCAAGGCTTTCCACAGATTACCTACAGGCATGAGGACCCATGCGCCCTCAGGAACCAGGAGCTGCATGATTTTGAACATCTTACACTACTTCCTGGCTTCTACAATCTTATGTGTTGCATACTTTTGTTGCTGAAGAAATATGCTAGTTTTGTAGGAGAAAGACACCTGCCATAAACTTGGAAAGCTTTAAAATCCACAAGGCCATAAATATTGTTTACCAGAAAGTTTGTTTTCCTTTATCATGTTCTTGAAAAAATAAAGCCCAGAAAAAAGAATATCCATTACATTCACTCTCTGAGTCGTAACTTTCACAAGGACTTTGGAAACAGACAGTACTTTATTGTCAGCTTTGACATATTATTAAAGGAACTGATGGCTCCAGGAGATCCAGATAAGCCTACGTAGATCCATTAATGCTACAGATATTTAGGAAGGCATTAGAGTAGACATGAACATTCTTTTCAGAAGCAAGATATTCTTCTTGCTTGAAGACTATTAACAGTGAAAAACAGCTTGGTAGATGAAAAGTCAAGACTTCAAAGTATGCTATGCTCTGTTGTTAAAAAAAAAACTAAGTTGCAATTGCAAAATTTTAAACATAGTATGAAATTCACATATGATTATTTCACTGTGTCCCTTCTAAAAATAACTAAACTCTAAACATTCTATTTATTGTCATGTATCTAGCAAAAATATCTTAAATCCACCGTTTCATCCCATCCTGGGTGCCTCAATTCTGAACTTTGCGATATCTTTCTTGAATTTTCAGAACAGCTTTCTATTTCATAACTCCCTAAGCAAACAAACATTACCTATTTTTCATGGTTAAATCTGATCCTGTCGTTTACTTGCCTTAAAACACCTCTCAATTCCTCATACTTACAGAATTAATCAAAATTTTAGGTCCAAAACCCTTCCAAACTATTTCTGGCCTCATATTCTTTTGGCAATACTATTCAAACCTTCATTCCCTTCCTCCCAATCAGAACGCCTTTCTACATCCCTTCAGTTGTATTGAACTCCCCCGCATGTTTTAAGCACTGTAGTCCAAAGCACCCTCTCTCTCCTGGATGGTCCTCACTCATCTTCATCAGCTGAAGCTACATAACTCATCTTTGAAGGCCCAATTCCAATGTTACTTCCAGGAAGTCTTTCAAGAACTGCTCACATGGTTGCAATACTCTACTCTTTGCATTATTAAATCTGATGCTGGTGAAATTTTCCTATGTGGTGCCTTACTCTCCAACAAGACCGCGGGGTCATTCAGGATGAAAACATATTTCCTCACCTTTACAACTCAGTACTAGGCTAGTCATCAACCTAGCTCATTATCTCAGAAGTTATTTGAATAATCCGTGAATAATACAGTGGATATGACAATAAATTTTTGCTCTGTTACTAACCAAGAGCTGAACTGAAAGTAAATAAAGTAGAAAGCTTTAGACATTTCTAAATTAATCTTACTAAACTATTTAAATGCAAAGAAAGGACAAGGAAAAGTTGAATTTATTTGAACTTTGTAATTTCTAGACAAAGATGAAACTTCGCATCTTGAATTCCTAGCATTATTTTCACATTCAAAAAAGGAAAGGATATTTTTAGAAGAACAACTTGGAGTGTGAGAGTTCTAAGAACATTTTCAAATCAAAATATTAAAAAGGTAGGAGAAAAACTGATAATTATGATAGCAATTCACAATGTGAAAAGAAGAGCTCACAAAGTTGAGCCAACTGTGATCAAATTTCATGGAACTTTCCCCTCCCTCTTATTTAATATATTTCTGGACATGGAATTTATTATAAATGTTTCACAAGAAAACAATGTTTTGCAAAAGTAGAACGGCGAGTATCTGTGCCTGTCCACCCTCTGTCTGCCTGTAGGTTGCCCCTCAATCCAGGCGTCTGGTTTATCCTCTGTCCCACGACACGTCCTGTCCTAGAATGACTTGTGCCTTCATCAAGCTGACTAGCTTCTTGTATTGTGAACTTTGTAAGGAAGTTTACAATATTTAAGTCAAAGCAAAAAATCAGAAACTTAGAGTTTTCACAGTATTCCAGAGTAAAAAGTTTTCTCCACCTTGCCTCTTTGCCACACTCCAGATAAAGACTCAAAGTACCATGAAAAGAATATTTGAAAAACCTCTTATTTCTGCTGTTTCGCCCAAATACTGTAAGGCTCTCATCTACTTTATCTTCTCCTCCACTGCACAGGAGAGTTTGAGTTTGTCAGTGATTTCTCCATCCTCTCGCCCATCCAAGGTAACCTCAAATCCCCAAACATACACTGTCCTGCCCACCTCACCCCCATCCTGGTGTCGCTTCTCGTTCCTTTCTCTCCTCTTGCACCATTCCCGATTCCACAGAACTCTGCAGGTGGCCTGTATGGTGGCCTTGTGTAACTCAAGCAAAAGGCAAAGGCCAAGGCAATTTACTCTCATGTGGTGGGAAATTTTGCTATAATTACACATAGATTTCACAGGTTAATGTTTCCTCAAAAGTTGCTCAGTCTGAACAACTATAAGCAGTATTTCAAAACACACACACGCACACACATGCACACACGCACACACACACACACACACGCACACCAGGGATACTGGCCTTCAAATATCAATGAATCTCAATGAAATTTCAAAGTTTTTACGGAATTATTTTTCTGGACTTCCTTTAAAATTATAACATTCAACTAACTCTGTAACATTCAGGAACTAATCTGGCAGGTACTACATGAAAGGAAAGCATACTATTAGTTTTGGAAGAGGCCCTCCCTTCCAGTAGGATGCAAAACAAAGAGAAAAGAAATTAGGCCAATAGGCAGCATCTCAGATACATCTTGAAAAATCCATGGAAGGAACAAAATCTGGTCTTTACCTACAGTGAAAAGTATTCAGAGACTAAGCATTTATAGGAATCTGCAACCAAGTGGTACTTTTGTACGTTGGCTCCTGAACCTAATCTGAGGACTCTGCTGTGATCCCTGGGATAGATCGGAATGAAAACTGAACATACAGCTGACCTAAAGTCAGACTAAAATTTAGGAGATATTAGATAAATGTATATGAACATATCCAAGCTCATAACAGAAAAGGAATCACTAAGCAATAGAGTAGCAAGAAACACTGTGAGCAAGAAAGTCAATACAGACTGGATGGATGGATGGAAGAATGGATAGATGGATAGAGAGTTAAACTAAACTTTGGAAATTAATTTTGTGTATATATCTTTAATATAAAAAGTCAGACAAATAAATATAGATTAAAATACTAAAAATGGAGATATAATATAATTCACTCCTCCACCCAGGTATTCATTCCCAGGTTCTTGTTGAACATCTCAGGCACACCACGCAACAGTCTGGGTGTCATGGAAGCAACAGAGTGAAGTCCCCGGGACAGAGTTTTATTTCAAGCTGAGAAGATAAACAATTGAACAAAGCAAGCCCTCACACAACTGCTAAAATGTCAGATGATAATAACTGTTACAAAGTACATTAAACAAGTGATTAGAGAAGACTTTACTATTCATCCTAATTGTGATGGGAGCCTATTATAGAATTTTATGTATAATCTAGTGTATTTTTAAAAACATTATTCTAGCAAATGCCAGTAAATATTTTAAATACCT
Organism: Thryonomys swinderianus; assembly: GCA_004025085.1. Classification (NCBI taxonomy): domain Eukaryota; kingdom Metazoa; phylum Chordata; class Mammalia; order Rodentia; family Thryonomyidae; genus Thryonomys; species Thryonomys swinderianus. The sequence goes on from PVIC010000409.1 coordinate 21,803, forward strand.
GTTAGGTCCTGAGAAACATGGCTGTAGGGCTATAAGAAATGCCTGGGTCCTACCTGTATTTTGAAGGTATCAGTGATAGGATCTGTTCATGATTCCATGTGGCATGGAATCCCCAAAGACCACTTCTAGGTTATATCCTAAATAAGTAGTGAATTATAGTGCCAAATATTAAGAATAATGAGATTTATCATGTTAGGGAACAGCCATTTGGAGAGGAGAATCACCACGTGGTTTTAAACATATCAATATTGTGACAGCTGACATTCAAGTGGAATTGTCTTGTGCATAAGTACTCAAAGCTAGGGGTTAGGCGCTGTCTGGGAGTCGGGTGGAGATGGCTGACACTGAAAGCGACGGAACGTACGAGAGGGCTGTGGGCAGAGCAGGGAGCAAGAGGGGCTGAGGGTCCGATCTGTCAGAGGTCAGTGCTTTAAACCTACAAGTGGAAAACACCGAGCTTTCAAGCTTGAGTCGCTAGATGAATGCTCACAACAGATTCCTTGGTTCTTTCTGTCCACAGTGGTCCTGACTTACACGTAGCTCCGTTTACCAAGATTTCTATTATCTATGGTCAATGTGGTCCTAAAACATCAAATTAAATTTTCCAGAAACAGACCCCTTCATGGGTCTTAGGTTATGGATTACTTTGAAACACATGAGAGTATCTCATCCCAAGTGGCACGTGAGCCCCAAGCCTTCGTCCAGAGTCCTCAGACTAAGGACGTTACCCAGAAACTAGTCACCTGGTAGCCATGTCACCCGTTAGGGTGACAGGCAGTCCTGCAGTGCTGTGTTCAAGCCACTCTCATGTCGTTTAATAATGACCCTGAAGCCGGGCGTGGTGGTCACGCCTGTCATCCCAGCACTCGGGAGGCAGAGGCAGGAGGATCGCTGAGTTCGAAGCTTGCCTAGGCTACATAGTGAGCTCAGAGCCAGCCTGAACTACAAAGCGAGACCCTGTCTCAAAAAAAAATAATAATAATAATAATAATGATGACCCTGAAGCACAAAAGTAGTGATGCTGCCAACTTGGATATACCAACCAAAAGCCATAAAATGCCTCCTTTAAGTGAAAAGGTCAAAGTTCTTGACATAATAACCAACAAAATATGCTAACACTGGTAATACCGACAGTGAGACTGACTCTTGTGTAAGTGGAATAGTGAACAAATGTGTGAACTTTTGCTATTTCACACCAAACAGACAAGGTGTGTGCAGCTGAGACAATGTTCAGCAACAATGACCCTCATGATGCCTTGGCAGGTCGACCACTAACCTCAGTAACTTGTAGCTCCAGCAAAGTAACTGGAAAATAGCATCATATTAGCATACATTCAATACCATTAGCATTGTTTTGCAAAATTTTAGGAGAAGAAATGATGGCAGGAAAGAATGAACCAGTATAAACACAAAAATGAATAAGAGGACTAAGAAAAGTATTGTGGTACCTGGTAAATTTAAGCCTGAAAAAGTTTAGAATGCTTATCTCACACATTAAGAAACGAAATTGGCAGGTGAAGAATAAAGAGTCGTAAGATATAGCCATGAGACAAAATTTACATGACCTTGAATCCAAGCCTCTTGGCCTTGAGGTAGATGTTATCAAGATGAGAAATAACAAGGTAAAGAAAGGATACAACTTTGAGGTAAAGAAATAATATAACTTTAAGAATTAAATCTGAGGAAGAGCTGCGCATGTGTCTACTGGCACATTGAACTGGCTACAAGCAAAGAGATTAAAGTTTTATTAGTTAAAAAAATTATATTGACAAAACAATTGCAAGTTAGGATTTCAAAGCCTTTGGCTGAGCATTAAAGCAATTCTTAGGCCACCAAGCTCATAGTCAGGGAGCAATCAGCAAAATCTCTAGAGCCTTCACCTCCTTCTGTGGCCATAACAGATAAAAAAAAAAGAGAAAACAAGCAAGAAGCTCCCAAATGGCAAAACCACAAGCTACACAGAACAATGAACAAGAAAATTCTCCCCAAAGAGCAAAGTCAAATTCTCTCCTTGGAGTATCCTTTGTCACCAGGACATTACAACAGCTCTCTACAGGATTTCATCAGTATGATGGCCCAGCCACTACTGGATACTGCAACTTCTGTTTCCTGAATGGGGTATTTTTATAGTTACCTTGTATTTGTGTTCTAAGACAAGGAGGCAGAAAATCTGAAAATAACTGAGTAATCTAAAATGTAATTACTAATCCTTTGTATTCAAAAGTTACAGTTGAATATGAAGTCTTATACAAACACAGAGATGTATGTATGAGTAGATGTAGGCATCGCTTAATATTCTTAGGAGGTGTACTTCCCACCCAGGGAACCCACAGCCCCAGCTCCCTGAGGTCTGTCACCGAGGACGGCCCTCTGATGCTTTATTTCTCCACCACTCCCAGACTGCTGCATGTCCAGATAGAACAGGCTCCACTGGCCACAGGAAGTCCTCATGGAAAGGGACGCACTTGCCAGCATTTGAATACCAACTGCATTGATCAGTACAACTATTAATCCTGGAATGGTAACTTCTTTGGAGTAAGAGACGCCGAGCAGATGATCCGAGTACACTTCCGGGCCTGGCCGAAGCTGGCCCTTGGCTCTCCCCCGCTGGTGCTGCTCTCCTGCTCTGCTCCCAGCCCCACGGCCTAAGTGGCTCTGCTCTGCCAGCCCCTGCACCATGATGTTCCTGCCTTGCAGCCAGCTGAGTATGACCCAAACTGTGAGCCAAATTAAACTTTTCTCTTTTAAATTTTCTCTTTTAAACTGCACTGTGTGGCAGTAATGCAAAATCTAACACACGCAGAAACGGGAACAAACAGACTGGCAAGGCATCATTTTCTCTATGCTCAATGCTCAATGCAATTTATCAAAGGACATAGATAGAAGCTGCTAAATTTAAAATACCTGAAACTCTATCCCCAGTGGCCTTCCTTGGGCAATTCAGAAAAACATTCCAAGTTAATGTTTAGAATTTATACTCGCCAGTCATCGCCTTTCTGGATTCCAATGGAAAATTAGTTTCTCATTACCAAAATATTAGATAATGTCATGTTTTATATCCAGAATAGACTCCAATAAATGGTTTCCAAAACAGCTTAGAAGAAAATGACTTCTAACTATAGATAATGTTGCCTTCTACCTCTGGTCACATCAGTTATGTTTGTGCTAGATTACATGATTTAATCTGAAAGTGCTCGAAATTCTTAGTGCTTATTTTAGTCCATTTATAAACAGCAATATTGTACTGCAAGGAGGGAAAAGAACATGATTTAAGTTACATGATGAGTGGTGTAATTCAATCCTTCCAAAATCACTGTAGATTAGTTTTAATGTGTGAGTAAAAATGGATCAAGGGATTGTACAGGTGGGAATGGAAAAGGAATGAAAAGAGGAATTAAGATGTGTTATGTTCATGTACTACCCTCCCACAAGGAAAGCAAACATTATGTGCTACACAATATTAACAAACTAAAACCCCAAATATAAAAATATTGGAACTTTTAAAACAAAAGAATTGTTGCATTTCTTCACAGACTTGTCTCTTTTACACTGCATGTGCCTGGAGAACAAGAACAATTTTATACAAGTGTCCTTGAATAAAGTTGAATACTATATCACTCACTTAGCAAAAGTCTCCTTTAAATTCAAATATTAATATGTTGGTGCTAATACAGTCCAAAAAATTCCTCTAGGGTCTTATTATAGTCAACAGTATGGTCTGGATTCCTCAAGTTCTGGTATGATCTGTGCATAGGCCCTAATCAACATCACGTCAGATGTTTATACATTATTTGTAAGCTAAATTCTGCCTGAATTACTCTGCAGACCAGATCCTTCTTTAATTTAGTTTAGAAATCAGTGTGCTTTTAGTAGAAAAGTTATCTGTGTCATTATTCATACCACTAAGCTTTATCACGTTCTCTTCAAACTCTTGGTACAACTGAACCGCTCGACTCCCTTGGGCATGGGTGGTGCCTTGAACTAGTTCTGGTTAAGTATAAATGGCATGAATTACTTAAGACCAAAGTATTTAATAGCTGGCCTGAGGCCATCCACAATTCCCTTTCCCTCCAGTGAAGCAACTGGTTATATTCCAGTAGGTGTGTTTCCAGGTGAAGAGGCATGGAGTGGAGACACTGTATGTGGACCTGTGCTGACAGAGCACCGAGGAAAAGGTTGTAAACCACGCAGGCCAAGACTGTTTGCGCTTCCAGATCCACTCTGCACCTTGTGCTGCTGCAGGCAGGCAGACAGCAGGAGTATCACCAATTAGATCTCCTGGCTTCTGGCTCTTGCTTAAATTCTACCATTACAGAGTCCTGGCGGGAGATTAGAGAAGAAAGTAGGCGGAGAGAGGAGAGAAGATGAAGGAGACGGGAGGGGAGAGTAGTGAGAGGAGAAGAGGACAGGTGAGCACAGGAGTATGGATTCTCTTAACTCCTTCCCTCTAAGTCATTTTGAGCTTTGGGCTCCTCCATGAAGAATGCACCTCCCAGCTCAGTGGTACAGCATATCCTCAGCATGCCCTGGGCCCTGAATTCCACCCAGAACACAAAACAAATAAACAGAAACAACCAACCCACATCTCTTGTGAAAGTGCCTTTCTATAAGACTGTCTTTCCAAGTAATTCATCCTTTCAAACCTAAGGACAAGAAAAGACCCTGAGTCTTGGGCCACCCTATTTTTCTAGTTTGCACTTACATCATTGGAAAGTTATCTCTATTAGGTGTTCCTTGAACTCCTCCATAAGAAACACTGTGTATTTCCTCCTGCAATGCTGATTTCACTCTGTCTGGCTTCATCATTCTACCGCTACAATGTCACGTTGTTCACACAGCAGTCGTCCTGAACAACTGCAGTGCCCTTCTGCACTCGACTTTGCCAAAATCAAGACGGACGTTGGGAGATCTAAATTCCACTATCCTCTCAACACTGTACACAAGAGAATATTTCCCCTAGACAGTAATGCCTTTGTGCCTGGGAAAGCAATAGCACATCTAAATTACAAATCTCTTGCTCCACTACCTAGCCCTCGCCTATTTTAAGACCACTATGCTGATTCTTTAGTACTTGAGGGGAAAGCAAGACATTTGGTATTATTTCTTCTTTCTCACATTACCTTCCAGAGTAAGTTTATGTCTTTGTTTAATGCATTGAAAATAGTCATAGGAGTAATATTCATAGAGAAACTGATTAATAATTTCAAACACTGGAACTTGGTTAGGGTCGATTTGTCTCTAGTATGTGAATAAAACAATCTGTTTAGTAAAGGTCATAGGTGGACAGGTTATTAACCTACTTGGATCCAGGAAAAACTTGTTTCATCTTACACAAAGTATTCCATGACATCACCTAAAGAACATCATGAAAGGATCTCACATATATTAAAATTTCAAAATGAGAGAAACTAGTAAATTACAGATTATCATCTATGGAATATGTTCAAAAGCACCATTTAACAAGCCTATATTTAAACTTATTATATATGAAAGTGATTTTACCATTAGAGGCAATTTATGACTTACGTAAATTTGACTTACCACATCACCTTATAGAATTCCAATTCAAGTTTGTTAGAGGCAGATAAACATTTTCTTCTGCTGAAAATTGTTGATTTTTCCCCCTTCCTGGGAGGGAAAAAAATCCCTACTTTTTTATCCTTGAACCATAATATTTACATAGTTTCATAATTTAAAGAACTGTTTTATATACAGTGATAGTTCTCAGCCACTTACCACTTACAAAGTCCTTTAATAATCTGATGACAGTAATGAGCAGTGTCCTCATAGTTGGGTTCATGGGCCTATGGTCAGCCACTGCTTTCAGTCTGAGTGTTCCTTCATAGTCTAAATTCCATCAGAGGGTTAATAACTCCTGTGCTTTACAGGATAATACTCACAACACTTCTAGGGGAAAGTATTGCTGTTCTTATTCTTTAAGTTAAGAAAATTAAGCTACATATAAGTTCGATGCCAATTCCAAGCCTTACCAGAGAATCTGGTTGTTAAACTTGACCTTTGGACACAGCGTCAGGTGCATTCTTCTCTATTCCATGAGTTCCTCCTATTTTCATTACTGAGGATCATTATCTACACCACATGTTAAAGTATTTTGTAAAGCTTAGTTAAAATTCATTTTTATCAAATAAAGGGCCAAGATAGCCTAAAGTTTCTGAATAAACCAAAGACTAAACTCATTTAACCTTCCAATCAGGGATCCATTTTGTTTTTAGATTCAGTTGTAATTCTGATCTATAAAATTAATTCCTTAAGAGCATTTTCAGCCCATCCCATGGAAGTATCACAAATTTTAAAATCTGTGCCCCAGATGTAGGTATAAGCTTTCTTGGCTTAGTGCTTGGACCTGCTGATGACCAATACTTGCTGTGATGATGAAAATAAGGACAACTAACTACTAAAAGAAACCTGGTTTTAATCCATTTTGCCACTGAGCAGGTGAATGGCTCCAAATAAATCACTAAGCTCTCTGAGTAACAATTTCTTTATCTGAAAATGAGGGTAATTGTGTCATAGAGTTGTAGGGTAGTATCCAATGGGATTATATTGCCTGTGAAAGTGCTTGGGAAACACAAAGCACCATGTACACTTAGCTTGTTCTTACCAACACCAGCAAAGAACCTATCATCAGAAAACTAGTGTGACAATGTTTAATCTTCTAGAGTAGTGAGATCATATGTCCACTGTAAATGTCCAGCTATTATTACCTCCCACATGTTTGTGCTGCTTTGTTATATTATGCAAATGACTCTAAAGTGATTTGTGTGGTCAACTTCATAGAAAGCTGATGGCGTGATTTCTCCATTGAACATAAGCCAATATGTGAGTCACTTAATAGACACAGTGCACCAATTTAATGCAGTTATTTGCCTACTGAAATTGTGTGATGGATTCTCCTGAGTAGAATTAAATTACTATTTCATCATAAATAAGGCCAATATATAATCTTCAAAAAATCTTAAGTATCTAGTTAAAAGAGGAGTCATTCATGGCAGGGGGTATTACAATCCCCAATTTAAAACTCTACTATAAAGCCACTGTGATAAAAACTGCATGGTACTGGCAAAGTAACAGACCTGAGGACCAGTGGAATAGATTAGAAGATCCAGAAATAACCCTGGATACACTAAGCCACCTTTGACAAAGAAGCCAAACATCCTCAATGGAGGAAAGACAGCCTCTTTAACAAATGGTGCTGGAAAAACTGGGCTTTAACCTGCTGAAAACTAAAGCTAGACCTATTTCTTTCACCATGCTCAAAACTAAATTCACAGTGGATACGAGACTTAAACATTAAAACAGAAACAATAAGCCTGCTGGAAAACAGGTTAGGTAAAACTCTTGGAGACATTGGCTTAGGCAGAGACTTTATGAATAAAACCTCTATAGCACAAGAACTAGCAGAAAGAATCAACAAATGGGATCTCATCCTACTGAAAAGCTTCTGCACAACAAAAGAAGTCACTGGCACTGCTAAAAGACAACCACAACATGGGAAAAAAATCTTTACTAGCTGTTTATCAAAGGGCTATTAACTACAATATATAAAGAACTTAAACAGATCAGCCTCCCAAAGTTTAAAGACCCAATTCAAAAATGGGCATTTGAAATGAACAGACACTTCTCAGAGGCAGAAGTCAAAGCAGCCAAGAAGCATATCAATAAATGTTCAACATCACTGGTCATTCGAGAGATGCAAATGAAAACAACATTGAGATTTCATCTCACTCCACAAAGAATGACCACTATTACAAAATCAACCAACAATAAATACTGGCGAGGCTGTGAGGAGAAAGGAACCCTTCTACACTGTTGGTGGGATTGCAGACTTGTGCAACATTGTGGAGATCTGTGTGGAGATTTCTCAGAAAACTAGGATTCGGGGTCCCATTTGAGCCTGCTATACCCCTGCTAGGAATATACCCACAAGAATTTAAAAACTCACATTGGAAAGACAGATGTACACCTTTGTTCATAGCAGCTCAGTTCATAATAGCTCAATCTTGGAAACAACCCAAATGCCCATCAACTGGAAACTGGATAAAGATGTTTTTTTTTATAAAATAGAGTATTATTCTGCCATAAAGAATGACAAGATTGATTCATTTATGTGCAAATGGAGACACCTGGAGGACACACTAATAAGTAAATAAATAGATCACAGATAGGCAAATACCGGATCTTCTCTTTGATATGAGCACCTGTAGATGCAAATGAGCTCTAGAAAGTATGACAGGTTTTGTAGAAGGGGAAGTTTCCAAAGGAAATTTGGTGTGGGAATGTAACGAGGGGAAGGAATAAATATGATTCTGAAAGAAAATAAAAGAGCATGTATATAGGGGGTGGGGAGGTGTGGGTGGGTGGGGATATGGGGCAAAATGAGAATTGACTTGCGTCATATATTGATAAAAAAAGAGGAGTCATTTATTTATAAATAATATGTGTTGAATTCTTAAAATATTGTAGTAAAATTGTTCTCCATGAGGTTTTGTTTTGTTTCTGTTTTCTTTTTTTTTTTTTTGAGACAGGGTCTCACTTTGTAGTTCAGGCTGGCCCTGAGCGCACTATGGAGCCCAGGCAAGCCTCGAACTCAACAATCCTCCTCTCTCTGCCTCCTGAGTGCTGGGGTTACAGGTGTGAGCCACCACGCCCAGCACTGTGGTATATGGTATTGATGTCTGGTGGGCATGAGTCGCCATGCCCAGCATTCTATGTGGTCGCCGGGATCGAACTCAGGACCTTGCACTTGCGAGGCAGTTGCCGGAACCACTGACCTAAATCTCCGGCCCAGAGGTTTGTTTTTTTTTTTAACAAGGCTTTTTGTTTTTATCAAGTTTACTGCCTTCTGGTGGCAGGAAAAGAAATACTGCATTTTGACTTTCAACATCAGCATCAAGCCCTTCAGTAAATGCAGCCAATAGAAGTTCCATCATTTGACTATAAAATGAGCCAGCAAATATAAACCATGAGTAAAAATCAAATGGGGACAAAAAAGACTTCTGCAATGATTTCTCAGACTTATAAAATCCATGGGAGAAAATGGCTGAGAATGTGTGTACAAAATAATGAAGTTCCTAGTACTTTATAGATCTTTTTAAAGGAAAAGTTAAATTTAAATATAATTCCTCAGAAAAGCCAATTCTTGGAAGTTTGACATTTAACCTATTCCTCATCAACAATGAATACACTCATTTTAATGGTCTCCTAAATGTTTTAGAATCAGGTTCTCTTTGTATACAAATCTGCAGGAATTATTTAGGAATTATACAATTTAGGGTTTAAATCTCAGGATATTTTTTACTTTATCTTGCCAACAATTAATTTATAACTGGACCCCCCCCCATTCTATTCTTTGATTACATTTAGGGTCAATTGTTCAATGCAGTATTGCCTTCACCTGTGACTAGCCTGAGGCTTTTCTCCACTCACGTTATTTTAGAGGTAGTCATCTCAGTTTACTTAGTGCCACATCATTCATGAAGATCAGGAGGTACATCTTGTCTCTTCATGGTCACATCATGATACAATGACATTTTATCTCTTTCTTCCCACTGGTATCTGAACATACTGCGATAAATGGTGGATATGAAAAAAATATATCCATTCCTATGTGATCGTATATGATCACATAGAGCGAATGGCCTGGAACCATTGCATGACGTTTTCTATCCTTTATGTCCCTGTGATAAGGCCACCTCAAGATAAGCTCTCTCTCTCTCTTCTACTTATGCATATTTAAAGAAGGAATAAAGGGGGAAAATATAACGTACAATGTAATCAGTTGGCATATAGAATTTGGAAAAGACTTCAATCCTAAATAGAAAACAAATTTAATGTTCCTCTCTGCTTCCCACATAGTGATCACACCAAGACTTTTCTGACTGAATGTGCAATTCAGGTAGTTAGAATTCAATCCCAAGCTCTACCATTTGGAAAAGTTTTGACTTTACCTTGGACAGCTTATCTATGAAGCAAGTGTGATAGTATCTCCCTTGTAGAAGTTTTGCAAAGATTAAAGGAGATAATATATAAATGATCAGAGCATTGGTATATGATAATAACTCATTAAATGATAACTATTATCATATCTCCATCCCTCCTTCTCGTCCCTCCAGTCACAGGAATATATCAACTTTTGTGACTCCAGTGAAGATACACCAAGGCTAACACTGAGCTTAACGTGAATGTATACAGTCAGCTTTCCTGTTGCTGGACACAACACCCAACACCCACAATTTAAAGGGTTAAAGTTCAATTTTGTTCATGGTTTCAGGGGATTCAGTCCATGGTCAGCTGGCTCCATGGCAAAGTTGGAAGGTTTGACAGAGCAGAAGTGCTTAGTTTATGGCAGCCAGGAAGCAGAGGAGGGAAACTGTGACAGAGAGCAAATGGCCTGGAACCATCCGTTGTAACCAAAGTCACACCTCTATGACTCATCTAGATACATTCAGAATGTGTTTTACTAATTTCCTAGGAATTTCCTAAGCCAATAAAGTTGATATAGTGGAACCCAGTATTTGTCAAGACAAGATAGTTTTACATGATCTTGTATGTTGGTCTCAATTTGTCATGTTTGCTTGCATTAGTTTGTGTTTTCCTCATCACTCAGAAGAAATTTTCCCCAAGTGCCTAGAAGATATTTTGTTTTGTTTTTTTGAGACAGGGTCTCATTTTGTAGTTCAGGCTGGCTCTGAACTCACTATGGAGCCCAGGCAAGCCTAAAACTCAGCAATCCTCCTGTCTCTGCCTCCCGAGTGCTGGGATTACAGGCGTGAGCCACCACACCCAGCACTGTGGTATGTGGTATTGATGGCTGGTGGGTGTGAGTCTCCACACCCAGCATTGTATGTGGTTACTAGGAATCGAACTCAGGACCTTGCGCTTGCGAGGCAAGCGCTGGAACCACTGAGCTAACACTCCAGCCCTAGAAGATATGTTTTTAATGTAAGCACAGACAGCTAACAGTTGGATACAGGAATTAATGTGTAATTAACTCCATAACCACCATCTAGGGCTATATATTTCAAGTTAAGAAGGAGACCAGTATGAATTCTGTCAGCTTTCACTATTTCCTTTCATGAAAGTATTCAATTTTAGATCCAAAGAACCATTTCTTCCAAAATATCAACAGTGAAACAATGCCAAAGACTAAATAAACCCAGAAGAATCACCTCATGGGTAACTAGACCAGGAAGTTAATTACAGGACTCTTTCTTGCTCTTTTTTATTGTGGGTAAGAGCTCTTGATGCAATATTTTTGGTTAATTGAAGATTTTCTTTAAAACTATGCAAGACAGCCAGCAAATAGTGCATTTATGTATGTAATAGAAATGGTTGTAATATATCATTAAGACACTCCAGGGCATGTTTTATTGGTTCATTAATACAGTACATGCCTTAGGTGTATTCAACCACTCGGGGCCTATATTAATGGACCAATAAAATGTACCCGGGAGTGCCTTAATGCTACCCTAATATGGCTAAGCTTAAATTAATTTTTTCAGGCTTATCTTTTTAAAAATCATTTTTCCTACTTGCAGAGATAGATTCTTTCACAGAGGGGGAAAAAAGTGCATGGTGATAGAAAAAGAATGACTAAGATAATAAAAGTCTTTGTTTCATCAACTGTTTGTAATGGTTCTAAATGGTTCTGTTTCTAATCTGCATTCGACTTCCTGTGTTCCACATCTTTTATGAAAATCAATAATCTAGGAGTTGGAAAAGAAGAACTATTTCATTTTGGGAGTTGAAGAACAAGTGCCAACACATGTCACGTCTACCTATAAAAACCTGTCAGTTTCAATAATCCACCTGGTTAGAAAAAAGGCTTACCTTGCTTCATGGCCAGCCTGGTTCACCTCCCTTCCCTTACTTCATATGGTGAAGGAAATATGTTTCCTCCAAAATGGAAAAAGATTATTGTAATCAATTACATTATTCTTCTCTCACCTTTCCATATGTTCTCAAATTCTATAGTGTAAAATTAAGGGATCTTCTTGATAACAGAAATTTGAGAAAGACAAAGTATTTAATCCACCTCCGCGCTGAATTAAGATCTGTAATTTATCATAGGTTTATTCTGTGATATTGATAGATAAGTGTCCAGTTCCATGTCAGCAAAATGGAGATAGCAATGTCTATCTTATAAGGATAAAATGATACTAAACAAAATAACTCCAACAAAGAGCTTAATATAATAGCTACCCCATAAAAATCTTTAGCTATCTTGTTGTTCCTAACTTCTGAAATGCTACTGAAGAAAAAAAATGGGTGGTGGCCAATGAAATGTATAGACTTCTCCCAAAAAACATGCCAAACTGGAGTTCTAGAGTCTGAAAAGGAGATCTTGCTCCTTGCCCACTTAATTTTTACTTTTTCCTGAGGCACAATGCAAAACCAAAGAAACAAGCAATAGAATCTAGAACTTTCTAATTTTGTCACCTAGAAATATACTTTTTCTAAAGCCTGTAGTCACATGGAAATGTTTGCCAGCATCACTGTTATAAATAAATCCTATCGATACCATAACTAAAGCTAAGCCTACTCTGCCCATCTCCTTTATTTTGCCGAACGGCCTCCTTAATCCAAACCTCGGCTCCTTCCTCCCGCTTCCATCCATATGTTTTCCACAAGGGCCTTCTTCTAGGAGAAACTTTCCTTACCTGCTCAACCACGTGCAGCATGTCTTGAACTCCTAGGGCCCTTGCTGACGCAGCCACTCCACCTAGCTCTTAATTTTCTATATCAGGAGCACACAAGACTGTTCAACAGAGCAAGTAACAAGAATAAGAAACACTTTTGCTCACTTTTCACAAAATGTGCTGTGCCTACTCCCACTTCTCAATAAAGAAGAATTCTAATCATAATGTAGAAAGAGGGCCAAATCACAGCAATATTTACACCCACTGCTAAGTTGAATGCATTATAAAATTAATAGAGGAATCATTAGTTCAAAGCTGTAAGTCATTATAACATAGATTTAAGTATCTTAGAGAAGCAATCGGTGTACTGTACTAACTTGCTTGCCCCATCTGCATAAAAAATAATCAATACTTAAGAAATTTAAAGTTATTTAAGTAACTTATAAACATACGTTTGCTACTTGTCCAAATTTTGCCCCAGCTCCAGGATGACATCATCAGGAGCCTCCTCAGCAAAGACTGCCAGGGAAAGCTCCCCAAGGAGCCAGAGAGGGGTGAACTGACAAACTGGGGTGAGAAGAACCTGTCCATTAGAGGTCACACAGAGGAAGAAAAGTGAGAAGGTCGAGAGGATGCAAAATCTATTGAGGGGAACACTGAGGAAAAGCTAGAGAGAAAGAGATCTGAGATGGAAGCCAAGGAGCCCACAGCAGATTACAGCTGGAGTCCACGGCCACGAAGTCAGTGCTGGGACGAGTGAGAACCTGGATGATAGCATGTCAGTCTTCATGTTGCAAAACTCAAGCAACCGCTTAGAAATAGCCTAGAAAAGTCTGAGACTAAACTGATTCATAACTGAGTTTAAGCCACCTTCCTTATTACTTTGGCACTTTGTTCTTTCCTCTGTATTTATTTTTATTATTCTTTGTAATACTAGAGAACTATTAATTTCAATAATTTGCCATAAATTCCAAGTTTTAGAGTCTTTATATCTGCCTTTTTTAATAGACACTTGTTTTTGTTACTTTAAAAATTGTTTTTTACAAAACCATATATTATTCACAAACCTTAACACTGAGACTATAGGTTAGTGACCATCACACAGTGGTATCACAGCACAGTGCGTCATTCTTCACTAGAACAACCAGACAGGAAATTGGAAGTTTATAATTCCTGGTCACACGATGCCAATTTGACTGCTAAATAAGAATCTTCAAGCTGATGCTAGTTTTCCAAATATCTATGTAAGTCTACATGACAAAACATGAAATCCTCCCCCAATCAGCTTTACTATTTAGGCTCAAGAAATGTATTTACCAATGATGGTCTTTTGTGAAACTATGAAAATAATAGTTCCAAGCATCCTGGAAAACAACTTGGCAATTCATATTAAAAATTTAAAAATGGCCTGCTTTTGATAGGGCAATTCTATTTGTGTATTCTGAATTTTTCATAAAAAATAACCGTGGATCAGTGAAAATATTTGTCTATAAGGATTCCAACACATAGTTGTGGAGAATAGTGAAAGATCCAAAGATATGAGAGTGGGGTTAAGTACGCTATGAAAACTCTATGTAGTGAAACCATAAAATTTAGAATACTTAATGAATATGAAATAATAACTTACAAAGTAAAGGAGAATAGCATCCTACAAAAAGCAGAGATTATTAGTCATGTTTTGAACATCCTCTTCAGAAACTATGTTGAAACTTAACCCCCAGATTCATATATCAGCAGTATTTGGAGGCAGTCTTTGTTGAAAGTAACTAAGAGTAGATGAGGTCATCAGGTTGGCATCCCCATGATGGGACTTGTACCTCTATAGGAGTAGGAAAAGGATTCAAACTAATATGCACTTGCTCTGTCCTCCCATACTACGCCCTCCACCACGGTACAAGACATCAAGAAGACCTTCAGAAGATGCCTGCAACGTGCTCTTGGACTTCCCATCCTCCATAACCGTGAACCAAATAAACCTCTATTTTTTAGAGCTCACCTGGTCTCAGGTATTTTGTCATAGCAGAAGAAAACTGGCTGAGATAGTGCCTAATTCTCTTAAAACATTAAAAAGATTAGAGACTTAGCCATTAGAATCTTTATTCTATATTTCTAGTTGCTTTTAGAATAAAGTTCAGACTTATTAATATGAGTTGCAAAGTCCCACATGATCCAACTTCTACACAGCAACTTTTCTTTGGCACTTTCTACTTTGCTCACAACTGTCAATGCTTTTGTTCCTCTGATCTTGGAAAGTTGCAATGGCCTGACAGCCTTAGGCCTTGACCACCTGCGGTTCTCTCCACAAGAATACTCTTTCCATTTGCCATCCTTACTATCGTCTCTCTCAGATCTCTGATTAAAACATTTTTTATTTTTTGAGACAGGGTCTCACTCTGTAGTTCAGGCTGGCCCTGAGCTCACTATGGAGCCCAGGCAAGCCTCAAACTCAACAATCCTCCTGCCTCTGCCTCCCGAGTGCTGGGATGACAGGCGTGAGCCACCACGCCCGGCACTGTGGCATGTGGTACTGATTGCTGGTGGGCGTGAGTGACCACGCCCAGCATTGTATGTGGTTACCAGGGATCCAACTCAGGACCTTGCCCTTGTGAGGCAGGCGCCGGAACTACTGAGCTAAATCTCCAGCCCCTAAAACATATTTTATAGCACCCAACCACTCCCCTCACTCTATCAAAAGCACCCCATTACCTAACCTCAGAGACTCTTGTACTCTGTTTTCATGGTATTTAAAACTACTGTAATCACAAAGCTATTTTATCACTGCTTCATGTATATTATCTCTAGAAGATAATAAACTCCATAAAGATACATTTATGCATTTCAGTTAACAAGCATTCAATAAATTATTGCTGAATGGATAATGAATTGGTAGAATTAGGAGCATCACTTTCTTTAGTTTTAGGTTTCTATGGGAAGCACATATAAGTTCTACATATAAATAAAACATTTAATTGTAAAAGTATCTAATAGAAATATTCGGAAACTAAAGACCATCATATTTGAGGACACAAGTGAATTATTCAGGTTAGAACAACATTCCATTTTGCTTGCTAGGATAAACTACATTATAACTTTAAAAGTCAAGATTTAATATCACTGTTTCTTATTTTGAATTTGAATTTAAGCTGCTGTTTTTCACTGCAATCATTAGAAGCTCCTCAATTTATAAACATGGACACCAAGCAGAAAGTCTGTATGTGCATGCCAAAAAGAATTTTGCCTTAAGTTAAGAAGCCAGTTTCCAGAGAATAAGTACTAAAATAGGAATTTCATGGGTCAGATAAAAGAAGAGATAGCTCTTAAATTGTGGAATGGTTCAGTGACATGTGTGAGCTGATATTATCTTTCTTTACTCCTTTCTTTTAGCCTTGACCTATATAACAGAACTTGATTTCCACCTTTCAGCCAATATAGTACATGATCCACAGTCTTAGTTTCTGACTCTTTCTGATGAGAACAGATCCTTATGTTTATACTTGCCTTAATTTAATTTTTTTGCTGTAAGTTGCTGCTTCATTTGTAAGCACCAAAAAAAAAAAAAAAAGTATTTTGACACTTAGCATCACAAGATGTACAATAAAGGGATACAAAATGTTACATCTAAATTTTCCATTTGAAGTGATAACCAACCAATTGCTACACAGATAAGTGAATGGTAACCTAATAATACAGTATGAAAAAAAGAAAAAAAAATCTCTTTTCAACACTAAGTAGGAAAGTGTACTTGCCAAATTTACTTGAAAATATGAAATTGATTTCCTCCTGGAGTCTCATTGCCAAAATAATTTCATCCAATGTTGAAAGCTTGTAAACTTAATCTTTTCCTAAAGATTAGAAATTAAATGCTATGTTCCTCAAATTATTAAGCCTCAAATTATGATTTCTACTTGAGAAAAGAACAAATATAGTACTTCCTTTACAGGTAATCTGAGCAGTTCACTGTGTGTAAGGCTCTTGATAATATTTTATGATCATTATTAACATTATTAACATGGCAGAAAACAATGATTCATAGCTGGTGGAATTGTAATAAAATAAAATATAACTATTATTACAATTGCCTTTTCTTGGCTCCCTTCTATTCTCTCCAAATTCAGTGTTTCTGGTGGAATCACTTGAGTTCACATAGATTTATCTCACCCTATAAAAGCACAATTCATTAAACAGACTAGTCTATTTAAACTAAGGCAATTTTATCACAGTCAGTTCAATTATTTAACACTGCTTTTTTAACTCACTACTTAAAGCTTTCTTTTGACAAGTATTCCTTTAAATAAATGGATTGTAATTTAAAGGATGAAAAAAGATCAAGTCCCCTTACAATATATGCAATTAGCCTGTAGGGAGATGTTTTGCTCATATAAAACTAAGTTTTATTTGAAAGTTAAACTGAATCTCAAGTAACAAAGACCACCAAGATTATTTTTCAGTGGAAAAAAAAAAGAAAATTTCATTCCTGTATTAGGAGCACTTTAAGAGAATAAAATTTTGCACAGGTCTATATATTTAAAGAACCATAGATGTTATTTGAATAATTTATTCAAAATTTGTACAGTCAACTTTATCGTCCCAATAATCTGAGTAATAATTTTGTGAAGCAGCTATAAATACTGAAAAGAAAAACTTAATCATTGTTTAGCCAAGTGCTAATGAAAGCAAGTTAAAATGGTGCGATGAATCCTTTTCAAAAATTCTCCCCATATTTTGTGCTGTTATGAGACTTAAAATTTATTTGAGTCTCAAATTGAACAGCCCATTCAATTAACTAAGAATTATCCCCATAATTAAAGGAAGTTGTGTTGATAGCATAGTATCCATCAAACTATGACTTCACAGAGGCAACATCATTTACTTTTCAAATAGATTTTCTTAGATAAGTAAGATTTGAGAGCATATAGAGAGTGTCTGTTACTGCTCAAGGGGATGACTGTGATGAGTGGGCTGGTTTGGGTATGTAAAGTTCGTGGCTTTTTGTCAGGTTTCAAGTAGCGTTGCCCTTAGGTATACATATGCGCAGGATATTATTGCCACTAAAACATTTCTCAGGTGATAGTAATGTTTAGCATTTGGTCCTTTGTATTTTTGTTTTTATTCCTCTTTCTTGCTATTAAGAAACAACTGTACATGCCTTCCATTGTAATGACATCACCATATTTTAACAAACAATCCAATGGAGTAAATGACTCCTCTGAGAATAGTTTAGAGAATTAATATCTTTTATCAAAAACAAACAATTGTCCTGAGTTGAACCCTCAATGGTGCATACTGAGATGTACCAAAATTATTCTTCTCTTACATAAAAAAATGTTAAATTTAATAATAACTCTATATGCCCTCTGGACTTATTTTGCACCTTCTATATCCCCAAAATGAAATGTACAATTTTCAATGAAATATTACAATATTTTCGTGGAATATAATTGCCAAATTTAGTCAGTTAAAGTTCGTAAAACCTAACAGCCAAGTTGGAGATCATCTTGAAAGCCGCATTTGGATGTAAATTCATGTGGATTAATTACCTAATTTAGGACTGCACGGGTAAGCCAAGCTATACCTGGAGGGAAATGAAAGAAAAGTCTAGATAAAAAACTACTTTGAAACACAATACTTAATGTTGCAGTGTGTATACTTTTGTTCTAAGATCTATTTTATCCCCACCTTCCCCCTGTCCCAAAGATGTGCCTGGTGTCCCAGCCAACTCTGTCTCTCTAAACATGTAGCTTTGCTCCTACCAGCATCACTTAAAAATAGCAACTGACGGGCCGGAGGGTTAGCTCAGTGGTTCCGGCGCCTGCCTCGCAAGCGCAGGGACCTGAGTTCGATCCCCGGTAACCATATATAATGCTGGGTGTGGAGACACGCCCACCAACAATCAACACTGCATACCACAATGCCGGATGTGGTGGTTCACGCCTGTAATCCCAGCACTCAGGAGGCAGAGACAGGAGGATTGCTGAGTTCGCAGCAGCTTGCCTGGGCACCATAGTGAGCTCAGGGCCAGCCTGAACTACAAAGCGAGACCCTGTCTCCAAAAAGCAAAAAAAAAAAACCAGCAACTGAGGCTAAGAACAGACAACTATGTAGTGGAGCTACTAGAGATGACAAAGCTAAAGGAGTGGCAGAATCACACACACACACAATTTTTTTTTCTACAATAGGACCTAAATTCTTTATTCAACAGCAAATACCAGGACATATGTCTTCAAGTTGCCTCTGAGTTCTATCTCTGTACCACCGTTTTGTGTTGCCAGGGGTCAAGGTTCCTGGTGTAACGGCCTTCAGCAGCATGCACAGACAAGTGGGCTTTGTGATTGCTGGGCTTCCTACTTTTCATTAGTCAACACTAATCCATGGGAGTCTCAGGATGAATGAAGTCAAATCAAACTAAGAGATTTTAGATGAACAAAAAGAACATTTTTGGACACCTGCTGAAGATTCATTCACCAGGGTCTGCAAGTGCAACACTACCTTGACACTGTTTAGAGAGGGGTCTATGGGGGTAGCTCAGTGGTACAGCTTTGTCTAGCTTGCTCCTCATTCCATTCCTGCCTTTTGCTTATACCTGGAAATTAATCAACCAAGGCTGCAAGAACATGCCCCACTAGTCCTGCCAATGTAAGTATACTAGAGAGAGTAAAACATGCATAGTAGTTAAATCTTCATTTTTCCAGTGGATTTGTAAATTCATACTAGTTTGTCTTTGGACTCCATAGTGGATATTTCATGAACTAAATACCAAACTACCTCCACTTAAATCTTCAAAGCCCCTGGATGTCATTAAGTAAAATGGAACCTGGGTGTGGTGGTTCATGGCTGTAATCCCAGCACTCGGGAAGCAGAGGCAGGAGGATTGCTGAGTTCAAGGCTTGCCTACATAGTGACCTCAGGGCCAGTCTGAACTACAAAGCAAGACCCTATCTCAAAAAAAAAAAAAAGCAGTATTTGTTGCTTTTCCTTCTAATTTCTAAATCATGTTAAAAATAATCTTTTTTGTATTTATTTTCTTAGTTTTAGAACTTCTGTTTCAAACTCTGTAAAGAATATCTCAAAATGCTTCTTGGAGAATATTTGCTTTATTTTGAGGCACTTTCCTTCTGCTCTATAATTGGTTTAGAAGGAAAATATTCAACAGCTAAAATTATTAATTTAGATTTTCCGTTTTCTCCTTACATTGGTTTTGCCT
Organism: Thryonomys swinderianus; assembly: GCA_004025085.1. Lineage (NCBI taxonomy): Eukaryota > Metazoa > Chordata > Mammalia > Rodentia > Thryonomyidae > Thryonomys > Thryonomys swinderianus. Next base: position 41,663 of record PVIC010000409.1, read on the forward strand.
GAAATTTTTGCTGTTTTTCTGTTCCTATGCAATTCATTGACAGGGTTATTAGTTCAAGAGTGCCCTCTTCTGTTAGCTTAATAAAACACAATTTTTTTTTCTTTTTTTTTTTTTTTTTTTTTTTTTTTTTTTTTTTTTTTTTTTTTTTTTTTTTGAGACAGGGTCTCCCTTTGTAGTTCAGGCTGGCCCTGAGCTCACTATGTAGCCCAGGCAAGCCGCCGCGAACTCAACAATCCCCCTGTCTCTGCCTCCCAAGTGCTGGGATTACAAGCATGAGCCACCACGCCCAGCATTGTATGTGGTTACCGGATCGGGATCGAACTCAGGACCTTGCGCTTGGGAGGCAGGCGCCGGAACCACTGAGCTAAATCTCCGGCCCAAACACAAATATTTTGATGGGCATTTTATAGGGAAAAATGAAAATATTACCATTTTGTTCACTTTCTTTTCTCTGGGAGTCTTAATTCTTTCTTCTCTTCCTCTCTTTGACTTAATACATCTCCAAGAGCCATTACCCTTTCTCCATCTGAGTCTCCTGAGAAAGTGCTTCTCCAAAAACACAATTTCCTGAGAATAATGGGATCCATCTACTCTTTTTTGTTTGTTTGTTTGTTTGTTTAGAGAGAGAAGGTCTCACTTTGTAGTTCAGGCTGGCCCTGAGCTCACTATCGAGCCCAGGAAAGCCTTGAACTCAGCAATCCTCCTGCCTCTGCCTCTGAGTGCTGCAATGACAGGCACGAGCCACCACACCCTGCATTGGGGTGTGTGGTACTGATTGCTGGTGGGTGTGAGTCACCAGGCCCAGTATTGTTGTATGTGGTTACCAGGGATTGAACCAGGGACCTTGTGCTTGCTAGGCAGGCACTGAGCTAAATCTCCGGCCCTCCATTCATCTACTCTTCTGAAATCATTTAAGCTTTTGCTTCCCCTAAGCACTCTAGAATATGTTTTATTAATTGCAAGTCCTTTGAAAGTTTTGGTGTTTTTTAACCTATAATGCTAAAAGTATGATTAGGTATGTGCAGTTTATATATTACTGGGGCAAAATGTACAGAGAAAAATAAAATCAGACAGCCACTGTTGACATTGTACTATATTCACAAAATAGAACATTATACAGCATGAGGCCAGAACAGATTATGATAGACATAATGTCAGCAAACCTCAAAAACATGTTCATCTGAAGGTAGCTAGCTACAAAAGAAAATAAATACTACATATTTTTGTATAAAGTTCTACAGCAAGAAAAATTAAATTATTCTGTGATAAATAAACCAACTGTTCTCTGGGATATGGAGTTGAAAAAATTCAGTTTGAAGGAATATAGAGAATTTATTGTGATGAAAATCTTTATCTTGATTGAGGTGACAGTTACACAGCTGAAAACATATCCTAAGATCTATCAAACTACATTTACAGTGCACATAAATTTCTACAGAAATTAATGTGACTTTTTAAATAGAACTATATAAATTAAACAGCTGATTGTATACAAAGGAGAAAGTATTCATAAGATTCGATTGGAAAGATAAAATATGGAGAGTATACAAGAAAGTTAAAACACAGAAAACAGAAGAAATATCTTTTGCATTCAGGAAGAACTTGAGAAGACAATAAAACAGAAAGGCAACAGTCAAAGGAATATGATGGAATTTTTCACGACTTATGCAAGAAACAAACTTTCTATGGAAAACAAATCTGAGCATATTGAGTTTTCATCAAATATGGCCAAATGTGGAAATTTTAAAATGAGGAAAAATATCTAGGAGAAAATGAAGGATGAGTAATACCCTTCAGTAAAAACAGATATCAGAAAACAACTAAAGAACTATAACATAAAATTTTATACCTAGCTAAATTACACCTAAAGCAAAATAATAAAAATAAACTTGATAAACCGAAGGAATTTCCTATTCACTGACATTTCTCAAATAATTTACAGATGGCTTAATTCATTAAAGTGAAGGAAGCCAAATAACAGTATTTTGAAAATTACTAAAAATTAAAAATGGATATTAAGATATCTTGGCACAACCTTACAGAAATGATAAACAAAAAGTATGCAGTTATTAGTTATTTATTATTTTGTTCACTTCAAAGTAAGCGCATTATAACAGATCATAAAAGGGGCTATCTGAAAGGATCAAGAAAGTACATGATTACATTTCAGAATTGAAGATACATGCAATTGGATGGCTGCAGTAACATTTTATGTTCAACAGCATATTAAGATAAACTACAGTTGAGAGTATATGTGTATCTCAAAACAGCTAGTAGAGAAAATTTTGAGTGTTCCCAACACAAAGAAATAATAAATGAAGCAAGAGATATGCCAATTATCCTGCTCTGATCATTATATATATTATGTATATAATATATATATACTAGAATGTCACACCTACCTCATAAATATGTACAATTACTATGTTTGAGTTGAAAGAAATAAGAAGAGAAAGAAATGAAGAAAGAGAAAGAAAAAGGAAAAAGGAAGGAAGAAGAAAGACTTGGAAAGAGTTAAAGGGACAAAGTATGACACAGTAATGATAACTAAAGTATTTGTAAAGATGTGCACCCTGTTAATTAATAGCAAAGACTCTAAAAACAGGATATAGGTATTAATTTTCTCAGAATCCATTTGCATCTCTTTAGATAATTTTATGAAATATCTGAAGCTCTTCATGTAACACCTTGAAACAATAATAGTACCCACATCATGAGTTATTGTAGGAGTCAATGAGAACTGCTCTTCAAGAGAACTGTGGAATGGCATTATTCCTGGTGCTTGATAATACTCAGGCATTTTGATTCTGAAATCTAATCAGAACTGCATAGATTTCCCTCAATCAAGTATGTTCACTCCTGGCAATAAAGTTTCTATCAATTCATCTCTTTGTGATCTTTTACTAGCTATGACTTTGGACAATTCTCCTGACCAACTGTTTGCACATCCATAAAATGGGAATAATGCTACCTCTCTTTTGGTGTTTTTGCAATGAATAAATGGGTCAACCAGGCCAACAATGCTTAACTAATCCAAAAGATGAAGTTACCTACATGAGCCCACATGCCTCAGACTTTATCTCATTATTAATGTCCTACTACTCACTCCTCTGCAACTTCACTCCCTTCCATGCTGCCATATGAGTGTGCAGCCAACCCCTACAGTCTCTGTTGATCTTTCATTCTTTATCTTAATTTAGATGTCATCTTAATAATGACTTTCTTGGCTATTCTTGCTTCTAAGAACCTCACATCCACATTTCAAATTCTGTTTTCCTCCTACATACTAAGATACATATGTATTTTTTCACTTTTTCTCTCTTGTTACTGGAATGTATACTTCATGCATAATCAAAGTTTCCCAGAGGAATAGAACCAATATATAAGAGAATATTTATTAGATTGGCTTATATAATCGGAGTCTAAATAGTCCTACAATGGCTATCTGCAGACTTGAGAGTCAGGGAGGCTGGTAGCTACTCAGCCTGAGGGTTGGAAGCCCCAGAACAAGAGGAATTATTGATGCAGCCCCAGTCCAATGCTGAAGGTCTGGAAGCTTTCTGGAGTGTGGTTGATGGATGTCCAGATTCAAAGGTTGAGAAATAAAGTGTCTGATGTCAACACAACAACACTAACAGCAAAACAAAACACCTGCTTAAAAAGGTTCACTGCAGGAAAAGATGAACTTCCTTTCTTTTTGGTCCCACTTAGATCCCAGGTTATTGGAACATCCCGCCTATGCTCAGGGTGGGCCTACACAACTCAGTTCACCGATCCATATGTAGTCATCTCTGGAAACACCCTCCTAGACACACCTAGAAGTGCACTTTACCCATTGTCTAGGTGGTTCTCAATTCAGCCAAGTTGACAACTAAGATTCATCACCATACTCCATAAAAGGGCAGGTTTTTATATTTCATTGATTTTATTGGTACATTTTGTATATATTATAATCACATTCAACATTGAGAATTTGTGCTATACATGACACATCTTGATTCTCTTTTCCCATTTCCCTGCCCTCCCTATAACCTCCCACCCCCATATACATAAACTTCAGTTCCTTTTTTACCATCAAATTTTTTCCCTTCTTTACTTACCTCTACTCCCCTGGGGCTTTTCTCTTTTCCTTTTGAACATTTTCTTCCTATTTCACAAGACTTATCAAACATTTTAGAACTCATTTACACCTTCAGTTCTTCATAGCAGAGAAATGATAAGTATTTACATATCTGTGTCCTATTTAATTCACTTATGAGTATATCCTCAAGGAACACCCATTTGAGTAAAAGTTACTCAAATTTATTATTTTTGTGGCAGAGTAATACTCCTTTTTATTTTTTTTTAAACCCCACATCTTCTTTATCCTGTCTCCTGTTGATGGAGATTTGGGCTGTTTCCAAGATTTAGCTATCCCAAACTGAGCTGCTATAAACATGGGTGCACATATGTCATGTGATACGAATCTTTTAAGTTTTGATAGCAGGGAAATAGCAGGTTCAAATGGGACCTCTATTCCTAGTTTTTGATAAATCTCCACACTGATCTCCATGGTGGTTGCAGCAGTCTACACTCCCCACAGTGGAGAAGGGTTCCTTTCTCCCTGAAGTCCCAGCAGTATTAGTTGTTGGCTGATTTTGTAATAGCATCCATTTTTTGTGGAGTGAAATAGAATCTCAGTGTTGTTTTCATCTGCATCTCCTGAATGACCAACGATGTTGAACATTTCTTCAAATGTTTCTTACTTCTTCATCTAAAGAGTGTCTGTTCATTTCATCAGATGCCCAGTTTTTGAATTGGGTCTTTAAATTTGGGGGACTGATTTTTAAAATTTTTTTACATACTCTAGACAGTAGAAACAGCTGGTAAAAGTTTTTGCCATATTGCAGATTGTCTTTTCATTCAAGCAGAGATTTTTAAACTTTAATTGTTGCTTCTCCAATGCATAGAACAGTAGCTGCCACATGCTGATATTTGATAAATATTAACTGAACAAATCATTTAAAGGTTCCATATCAGACACATACCTTACATGTTTCCTGATCTTTCCTCTCTGTTGTCTGCCTTCTAGAACTTTAGTAACAGCTTCCATTTAGTATCTCTAGTAACTTCCATTTTTTTCCCTGCAATTCAAACTATGCCTTATCATCCAAGTATCAGCTCTGGGTATGTCGATTTCTAGTGTATAGCCATGCCTGTAAGTTGTTTCCACATTTGTATAAAACACTACACACAGGATGAGAGACTTGGTATTCTGAGTGATCATCCAATTAGTCAGAAGATATCATTCAAAAAGAAAATAAAACCCCTGCCTGAAGAACTCTGAACAGCAGGAAACAAATGAGGGAAGGGAGTGTGAAGGGAACTACACTTTCTCTTTCTTTGCCCCTCAACTACTCAGAGGCACAAATCCTCCTTGCTACCTGTTGGAAGATATACCTTGAGCTAGGTAGATACACTTGCCCAGTAACCTACAATGTCTGTCTGTGGCTTGTTCTGAAACAATAACCACTACAGTGATAAATCAGTTTCATTATTTCCTGTCACTGTTTATTTCTCTCACCACCTCTTGTTTTCCCTTGTATTTCTTTCTCCTAGGCTTGTATTTTTCAAATCAATTGCCAACACTGTAAGCTTTGTCTGGGACTCTGTTTTCTGAAAAATCTGGGCTAAGATAGAATTTTTGATGTTTCCACACATTTGGACACAAGAAACTAAATATTAGTCACTTGGTAGGTGTGTGAGAATTCAGTGCTTAGGATCTATTCCATGTCCAAGTAAAGTAAGCCTGGTTTGAGTCCCAATCATACCATTTCCTAGCAACATGAGTTATTTATCTGCCAGGAAGGAAAAAAAAGCACCTTATTTAATCTATTGAATTGTAGACTTATTTAATCTATTGAATCCTTAACTTCATCAAGTATAAACATTCTATTTTTGCCAGGCATGGTGGCTCACGCCTGTCATCCCAGCACTCAGGAGGCAGAGGCAGGAGGATTGCTGAGTTTGAGGCTTGCCTGGGGTCCATAGTGAGCTCAGGGCCACCCTAAACTACAAAGCAAGACCCTGTCTCAAAAAAAAATCGACTTTTCCTGTTGAAATGGCATAATACAGTGCATGGTCTAATACAAAATAGTTGTCCATAAACCAATGAAACAGAAAAGGCCGTCATACATTAACTAGCCTTCACAACAATCTAAGGTGCTGTAGAGAAACTCTGAGTATGGCATGAATGAGACTCTAGCTGACATCCATTGCTGCTGCTCAGATATCAGGGTCTTGTGGCTGCATCTGTCTGTGAGTGAGGTAACAGTCGGCATTTTATAACAGGGAAGACACAAGGAAAGTCCAGGGACAGACAGCCATCGGCATGGCGAGGTTCAGTAACAGGTACATTCCCAAGGCAGAGATTATTATAGTAAAGCTTGTGTAAGCTTCACTACAGTATTTTTGTTGTTGTTTTTGTTTGTTTGTTTTGCTTCCTGGTAGATACAGTATCTTACAAAGGAACTAGGAAATACAGGGATGCCTTACTGCACACATTCTCATTGCAGTCAGTTTTATTTATAAAATGTGGTATTTTGTTTTTTAATAAAAGTCAATGCCACCTTATGTCATTAGCTGTGCAAATTCTAATAAAATCTATTATATAAATCTAGTTCATTTGAGGACATAATGTTGTCACAGGCATGGCATTTTTCATTATAACTCATACAACATCTGTAATGAACATGTTAAACAAAACAGAGGTAAAACTTACACAAAATAAGATCAACCAATTCTTGCTTATTTTTTGCCTGCCAACTTGATTTCACTTTAAGCTTGAACATTTTATTTAAGGTAAACTAATCAAACTAAACTACCTTAGAAATAAGGTAGATCAGTAAAACACAAAATCAGTGCTAAAATGTGCTAACATTTATTAAGAATATTTAACTGTGGCTTATCCAGTGGAAATTGAACCACTGAGTATAGTAGACAAAAGAATCCATTTGATTTCAAATAAAAACATTTATATTTGCAATCATATTTTTAAAGATAAAAGGAATTCATTGTTTTATAATTCAATATATTCATTGTTTATCTTTTTCTTCTAATTTTCCCTCCGACAAGTGAAGTTAGTGTCACGAAATGATGCTGAGATACACTTAGAATTTTTAAATTTTTATGCTTGTTTATACTAGCTCCTTCCACAGCCATCAAATGATTCCATGTATTCTTTGAAGCATAGAAGGATTTAAATAATGGTGGTAGGGTCAGTTGTGTGGTATAAATATATATATATATATATTGCTAAGTAAACATTATATACACATAAAATACATGCATAACACTAAGTCTTGCTTGTACAAGAGCTAAAGTAAAGACAGTGCCTTCTGGCTCAGCTCAAAAAACATAATTTCCATAATGAATCACGTTTTCCTTCTCCCCTTCCAATTCAACACCCAGACAATAAGATAAAACTTTCATACACACTAAGAAAACTAGGGAATACCCATACCATCAAAAAACTCAATAGACCCCAAACCATTGAATGCTAAACAGTCAAACATTATAATAAGGGAGGTGATTTTTTATTTAAGCCACTCCATTTTCAACATTCATCAGAGAAAGAGAAGCTTCCATTAGTTTTTTATGGATGGCAACTAGATCTGCTTTAACATTCCACAGCCTGCCTGGGTATGGTAATATTGTCATTATTGTGAGTAGCTGTAGGCTTCTAAAGACTCACTTTTACTGTTGCTTATGGAGATTAATCTCTAAACAATGATCTTCTGGTACTGTTAATCTTAGATTCGAACTTTTTAGTTCATAAAAAAGAAAAAGCAGGCCGCATAATGGCAGAGAAAATATCCAAATGCATAAAGAAAAAATAGAAACTGATTTCCTACAGTAAAATGTCTTCATCATGAAAAAAATACGAAGGAAAGGTCTGTGATTTCGTATTATTTTTGTCTACCTTCTTTTCACTTATTGCCTCCTGGGAATTATCTATTGCTAAGAGTCTCAGATGAGAAGAGTCAAAAAAAATCATGAAAATGCTTTTTCCCCCTTTTCTCTTTTATCGTTTAAGCTTTGCCCAGAATTGAACCATGATTACAAGCCGGTTATATGTTCACAGCCATTTCTTTCCACGTCACTTGTTTCTAGGTGATAAATATGCCATTTTCAGGGTGGCACAGCATTTGTGCAGTTAATTATATGCATTAGAAATTATTTCAATGGAAATGAACTTTCACCACACACATACTAAAGCAGAAATCTTCCTAAAAACATATAAATCATATGCATTAAATTATGTAGACATCACCAAGTGAAAACCTCAAAAGAAACATATTAGGGCAAAAGTAATGGAAGCTTTAAGAAAGGAGTAAACTATCACTTCCCACAAATGCCTAGAAAAAAGAATACAGCTGTCTTTCAAATTGAATAGAAACACATAGAAACCCCTGGAAGTCACAGTAATTAACTGCATATAATCAAGCCCCCAAATTATGAATATCTGATTGTTTCCGGTTCAACTACAACATTATATATTAACTGTAACATAGGCTTATCAGTACTATTTTACTTTTTATTTGCATTACATCAAGTAATTTGCAGGCAATTTCCAAGATTCCTGATGTTGGTATATTCTTCCTTCATCTCACAATTATATAAGGTTTGATTCTCTTTATATCATTTTTCTATGATGAATTTAAAAATACAAGGTGCTTATTAGCCTATTATCACAAAGCTGATCAAACTCCAACAAAAAAATCCACTTCTCAAATTTTACTTCTATCTTTGGACTCAGTTAAAATACATCTAAAATATGCATGTACTGACTTTTAGAAGATGTAATTATGATATTAAATTTTATTGAAATTTCTTAGGTCCTGATTTGTGTACAGGCTTGTGCACTGAGTTCCCACGAAGCAGTAAAACGTTTAAAATACTGTCTGTGCAAATGCAAAATTTATGAATTCACACATCTCTGGTTGATTTATGTGAAATAATAATGCACTATTTAATGCTTAAACATGGCTAGGAGCAATGGTAGGCTATCAAGATGTACAATGGAATAATAGATTTATAAGACAGATAACCTTCTTGCCTAGAGAAGCTTGTTTAAAGGTGTTGTACAGATATATTAAACTATATGTAATTTTATACTAACTTAATGCTGTAGGCCTATACTGCAAGCAATAAAAGATTACAACCATGGCATTTGCAATAATAAAATGATCTGGCTATTCAACATGAGGTATCTGAGGACCAAAAAGAGATAAGGAACTTGTTTAAAACTTTCGTCCGTTTTCATTCATTGCTCTTTACAAAATATTTCTTTTTCCTTTATGTGGCCAACATAAATCCATGGTCCGGTGCTCATCTCTCATCACAGAACTGGGAAAAGTTTTCGAGGACAGTAATTGGAAGCTGCCCAGAGGCCTCCAGGCACATTTAATTATCACCTGCTTTGCCTGGAAAACTAACTAAAAACTTATTAAGATGAAATATACCAGAGAATTAGACCTGGCAGTTATCTGATGCTGAACTCTATGTCTTACACTGTGCACATATTTTTTAATAAGGGAAGAAAATCATTCATCTGAAATTTTTCATTTTTGATCACTGAGATGCATTTGTCAATTTTATGCTTCTCTGAGTGAAAAGATACAAAACCTCAGAATTTTCAGTTAATATTTCAATTATGTAGCAACTTAATTTTTTTAAAGATTTCTTTCAACTTAATCTTCCACATCCAATGCTCCTTTAAGGACAAAATCCTTCCATAATGATGAGAGATATTTACAAGGTAATAAACACACTTAAAATATGTCCATTTGTATTGTAATTTCACCTACATTTGACATTTGTATTCATTAATCTTTATACTGGTAAACAGCAAGTCACAAGGTGACTTCAGTAAACAAAGAAGTTTTATTTTTAACCAGAAAATAATTTTGTTTTGGCCAATGCAAAATTTTAATATAATCTGTTTTGAAAGAATCAAATTTTGGCCAATCAAAAGTTTAAACCAGTTCACTTTACATCAATAAACAGAGCTACAAATTTTAACAAACACAATGAGGACCAACTCTAAAGAAATAAAAATTAGTCCTAAATTTTCAAGTTATGTTTCAAGAGGCCGAATTATAATCAATTAAAATTTTGATGACATTTCAACATACCCCTGAAAAAAATTTTCATCTAGTTTCTAAAACTTCATTGCATGTCTTTGGCTACAGTGGCCATTGAAAACAAGGCTTTCAAAGCTTGATGAGGATATGAATTCTATGAACTTCAAGTCATCTGTATTTGTCAGGAAATAACTTGATCACATATTAAGCATCAAATGTTCAACTCCCTTTCTGTGCATACAGTTTCTAAAGAGCAAAATTTCAACAGCTATTGTTAATGGTATTTCAGCAACTTTTATTCCCTATTTACACATACAGTGGAAACATATAATTAAGAAATATCTCAGTGCTGAAATATCATCTTAGTGGGGCACTAACTGTTGAATGATTTTCAACATTGCCCTTAGGTAGTGTGTAATATCTGAGCAGCCAGAAATCTAGTAACCAGTTGAAACTTGTCAAAATATGTGGTCAGTCTCAGTTTTGAAAAGGCAGAATGTACCTTGATGTCCATTGTAACCAGGATTCTTGTCAACATCTGCCTCGTTTCTTGAGATGTAATCAACTGCCTTTCTAAAAATAAGAAAGCAGAACCGGGATTGCAGCAGGTAGATTACTAACTGGACACACATGTGTTTTTATTCAGAAAAGCATTCGTATCAATACAAACAGCATACTAAATTTGATTTTTGAAGCTATGATTTATTTGAGTATTTTGGATTGGAAGTTGCAACTTCTTTCAGGTCTCTGCCCAAGTGGCATCAATATAAATAGTACCGCCTGCTCCACTATATCCCATTCCAGTATTTTATATCACTTTACCTGCTTACTTTCTGACATAGTATATCTAATACCCAAACTACCTGAATTGCTGTGTATGCCTGCCTGTGCTCCTATATTTTTTTGTTTGATTCCCATCTACTGAAATCTAAGCCTTCTGAGCAGAGAAACTACCTCCCTCCTGTTCTCTACTCTGTTCCTACTCATTCAAACAGTAAGCACCCATTCACCGATCAAATGATTTCTCTTTCATTCTTAAGCCTTGAACAAGTCACTGAATTCTTCTGGGTTTCCGTCTCCTAACTTCTAGAATGAGGTAATTAAACAATGTAATATCTGAGACCTTTCAGATGAAATCATTTTAACTCGATTAAAGTGTTTTAATTTGACCCACAGACTTTTCTGTCTAAATTATAAAATATTTCCATGAATTCCCTTAGACAAATACTGATTTATCAAACATCACTACACTTATCCTCCATATTAGAACTGAAGTAAATGTCTTATTTTTTATTTTAATAATTCATATGTGTTAGATTACTTAAATTCAAAAAATGTACTTATTGCTCCTCAAGTGCAAGTCTGCCATCTGTCATTGCCCTACTTCGCGATAATGAAGCTGGACCAACTAAACATTTCTGCTCCATCAACAGATGTTGTTCTACACATCATCATTAGGGACAATAGAGAGACAGCAGGGAGGAAAATGATGGGGGGTTCTACAGTATTAGAAGTATTTTCCTCCTTTCTCCCTCCTGCATGGGACACCGGTGGTGCTCAGGTATCCATGAAGATTCACAACAGTCCTCCAGGCAGCACCCTATGACACTCAGGGGTGTCAGAGCCAGAATCCCAGAGGTCTGGCAGGTGGCCCAGCATGCAATTTCTCAGAGCTCTGCTTGTGTTCTAGCTGATTCCCCAATAACTTTCACTTGCCCCTACCTGGCAGAAGACTGAGGGGTGCAGACCCCTCCCAGATCCCCCCTTCCTTGGGCATCTGCCTGCACTAAAGCCAGCTGCTTCACTCGCTGCTGTCATTATATTACCAAGTGCTCCAGACCACTTCATAATTAATCCCTACTCACTGCTTAATGATTGTATATTTAAATTTTTTTAAAAACTGTTCTATGTGTTTGTTTTGTTTCCTGGCTGGACTCTGAACAATACAATGTTTTTAAAACTTTTAATAAAAATCAATATATATGATATTATGCTAATATATTTTCATTTTGTAAAGTTTTAGAAGCTATTATAATTTTAAGACTTTTTATTAAGTAAGATGCCAAAAAACACAGAAATGTTTAAAATCTCAAGGTATATTTCCGTAATTTCTGGTTGTATGCATGGGGATTGTTTCCAAAGAAAGATGGAATTCTTTTTTTATGAGTGAAAGAAGGTAACTAAATTTAATAAGCACACAAATCCCCAGATTCCAATTTGTTTTTTTGAGACAGGGTCTCACTTTGTAGTTCAGGCTGGCCCTGAGCTCACATGTAGCCCAGGCAAGCCTCGAACTCAGCAATCCTCCTGTCTCTGCCTCCCGAGTGCTGGGATTACAGGCATGAGCCACCATGCCTGGCTCCAGATTCCAATTTTATTTATTACAGTGGAATAAAATTGATCCATAAGGTGCCTCCACGCAGATTATAACACACCCCTTTCCCACGGTTGCTTTGTATACCATCAGAGAGCCATACACAGTCACTGCTAGCAGCTTACACAGGCTTAGGCATGGGTGCATTCTAGTTAGAGTATGGCATTCAGAGACCCCATGAATCTTATAGGATGTCACATGCTTTAATGTAAAACATGCAATAAACTTTCATATGACATAAGGTTCTTTTCCTCTTAAAAAACCTTTCAGTTGCATAGCATACATGGTATTATGATCCCCTGTCCTTAACTTTCACAAGCTATCTACAACTCTCAGTACTCATCAGCCTGGTAATTTCACTTAGCTGAAGAGAGAGTGTCATCTGACTAACACTACACACACTTTGTATCTTTCTGAGGCTGTGCATATATGTCCTTTGATCTACTTAAGGGACAATTAAAATCAAATGGGAAACAGGGGCCCCAAACTAGCAGTAACTTCTGAAATTTTTTTTTAAAAACAGCATTTTTCTAACCTTAGTCTTTCACTGCTACTTATTAAATAGCAGGAAACATTGTCAAAAGTGGAAAAGAAGGGCCAGAGATTTAGCTCAGTGGTTCCGGTGCCTGCCTCACAAGCGCAAGGTCCTGGGTTCAATCCCAGTAACCACATACAATGCTGAGCGTGGTAACTCACACCCACCAGCAAACAATACCACATACCACAGTGCCAGGTGTGGTGGTTCATGCCTGTTATCCCAGCACTCAGGAGAGACAGGAGGATTGCTGAGTTCGAGGCCTGCCTGGGCTACATGAACTCAGGGCCAGCCTGAACTAAAAAGTGAGACCCTGTCTCAAAAAAAAAAAAAAAAAAAAAAGGTGGAAAAGAAATAAGACAATAAAAGGAAATAATTCCCACCTTAAACCATACTGCACATTACTGAGAGGCTGAATCAGAGAACAAAGAGAAATCCCACAAAAGAGCAACCGCTAAGCCTAGACAGTGTTGAGTTTTCTCAGAACTCTTATTATTGTCAGGTGGTCATTTCACTCCTCCCTCTCTAAGACAACCACTATTTGTCACCTGATCACAATCCTTCATTATGCAAATGTAAATGCTAAGATCTGTGTAGGTTAAGTTCAGGGTTACTTGGTTAATTGCTAGACCTAACTTTAATAAATTAAGAACTGTGGCCCTTGTCCTCAATATCAGTACAGATATCTTGTCACACAGGCTTATTTGCCCACAAAGGCCAGTCTCCTCTGCCTTCAAACAGAATTTCATTTTTGAGGTGTGCACAGTACGGCTTAGTCTCTTTTCCAGGTAGCTGTGGCCATGAGGTTCTCTTGAAGTAAAGAGAACTTTGGTGTGGATTCCAAGAATTATGCTTAGCAGTATAAGCCACACCCCTTTCTAGCATCTGTATATTTCTTACTGGCTGAATTGTAACTAAATAATTGTCATCCTAATAGCTATTTGCATCCTGAAAGAAGAAAAATGTGTCTTTGACACCACAGAGCCATCTTACCAGCTATGGAGGATTAGCTAATGGGCAACCTGGAACATGCAGCTGAACTGAATCAGCATGGTCTGGGTGTGGAAGATGCAAGTATGGATTATTGCCAAAAACTAAAGCTAGACTTGTTTCTTTCACCGTGTACTAAACTAAAATCACAATGGATTTGAGACTTAAACATTAAAACAGAAACAATAAACCTGCTGCAAAACAAGTTAGGTAGAACTCTTGGAGACATTGACTTAGGCGGAGACTTTATGAACATAACCTCTATAGCACAAGAACTAGCAGAAAGAATCAACAAATGGTATTTCATCTTCCTAAAAAGCTTCTGCACAGCAAAAGGAACCACTGGCACAGCTAAAAGACAACCAACAACATGGGGAAAAATGTTTACTAGCTGTTTGTCAGACAAAGGACTATTACCTAAAATACCTAAAGAACTTAAAAAAATTAGTCCCCCAAGTTTAAAGACCCAATTCAAAAATGGGCATCTGAAATGAACAGACACTTCTCAGAGGCAGAAGTAAAAGCAGCCAAGAAGCACATGAAGAAAGGTTCAACATCACAGGTCATTGGAGAGATGCATATGAAAACAACACTGAGATTTCATCTCACTCCACAAAGAATGGCTGCTATTGTGAAAACAACCAGCAACAAAGGCTGGTGAGGCTGTAGGGAGAAAGGAACCCTTCTCCACTGTTGGTGGAATTGTAGACTTGTGCGACCATTGTGGAGATTCCTCAGAAAACTAGGATCAGAGGTCCCATTTGCCCCTGTTCCCCTCCTAGGAATATGCTTGAAGAAATTAAAAGAATCATAACATAAAGACATATGTGCACCCATGTTCATAGCAGCTCAGTTTGTGATAGCCCAATCTTGTAAACAACCCAGGTGCCCAACAATTGGAGACTGGAAAAAGATGTGGGTTTTTTATAAAATGGAGTATTACTCTGACATAAAGAATGATAAGTTTCATTCATTTAAGTACAAACAGACACACCTTGAGGACATACTAAGTAAAATAAATAAATCACAGATATGTAAATACCGTATCTTTTCTCTGGTATGAGAACCCATAGATGTAAATGACTTCTAGAATTTATGATAGATTTTGTGAAGTAGGAAATATTCAAAGGGAATGTGGTAGGGGAAAGTAATGAGGGGAAAGAATAAATATGATTTGAAAAGAAAAAGAAAGCACATGTATGTAGAGGGTGGGATTGTGGGGTGGGTAGGATATGGGTAAAAATGAGAGTTAACTCATGTCATATACTGGTACAAATTCCCCAGTGTTGAGTGTGATTGTGAACTGTATATAAAATGTACCAATAAAGAATTCAATTTTTTAAAAAAAGAGAGAGAACTGGAGAAGATTGTGGGCTGCTGATTTTCTAGGAAAAGCTTGCTTCAGATGGTTTGCTGCTGCAAATTTAGCTGTTCTCCTCAGAAGAGGAGCTCAGGGTCTCTCTGGGAATGATGGCTGCTCTTGTCAGGGGGGCTCTGACCTTCACCATGAGCATCACTTCCTGACTCCAGTGTCAATCCTTCAGTCTGGTGGTACAAATGCTTCACCCCACCAGTAAAAGTCTCCGGCTTGCACCACTGTCCTTTGGGCCTTCCACGTGCAGATCATTGATAGGAACAAACATGGGACAGTGCCTTGGACTCTAAGCTTTTACTGCACTTTTGTGGGTCACTGCCATGGGATTCCAGCCCTTGGCCAGATTCTTTAAGCTTCTAGTGTATGGATAATCTCTTGCATGCCTTTGCATCTGACTATTTGGGTAATTATCATAAAATAATCCTATAAAGTATGTCCTGTATTTAATGTATCCCCTTGCCAAAACCCTGACTACAGTAGCAGCCTTGGGTTGCTTACCTTAAGAAATAAATTTTCTTGTTTAAACCATTAGGAAAAGCATATACCCATCCTAACCCTAACTGGTACTGGTAATTTTAGGCCCACAAATCTGTGGCTACTCTCCTAAGTGAAAAAAAAAAAACAATCTTCACAACCATATTATAGATCCTACAAAAGGCTGAGACTTCAGTACTCAAAGTGGGGTCCACTAACCAGCTGCAATCAGCTACAAGGTTAAGAGAAACTCAGGCTCTCCTTACAAAACAAGACACTGACAGGGTTCTAGAGTAAAGCATATACATGTTTAAGTCTGAAACACACAGGTCTAAAGTAACAGTTCTGGTGAGTTCTGCTGATTCTCCAGGGCATCCGGTGCTGAATGTCACAGGTGTGCACAGCTCATCACAGGGATGCTGCCATCAAGACAACATGAACTGAGCCAAAACGTTCAAATTCTATTTCAAGTATGACTAGCATTTGTAGATAGCTATCACATGAAGTTCTATATTTAAATTTCAATAATCACCAAAATGATTATAAACATAATATTTCCCTGCATGAGGAAGCTCTGAGAATACAAAATGTCAATAACACCAGGAAATATTTATCTTTTTTACTTTTGTTGTTGTATAATAATTCCTTGTAAAAATAGACACATTTTAATCCAGAGGCATATTTCTTAATCCTAGTATGGAGTTTTTTCCACATGCTGTGATTTGTTTGTACAAAAGGAGGAAAAATCTCTCTACATGGCTTGAGCTATCTTGGAGGATAAAGCAAGTCAGAGAAATCAGACCCCCATGAGTAATTACCCTGAAAAACTTCTTCAAAAAGACTGTTATAGAGAGGTCAAAAATTATACAATGTCCATTTTAAGTGAGTAACTGTAGTTTGAAAAATAAAATTCCTTTGAAAGCATTAACTGACATCTTATAATTATTAAAAATAATTATTATCACAGACATTAGTAATGCTCAAGGATGAGCACTAATAAGCTAAAAAGAGCAGCTTCCCGAAGAACTGAGCACTTTCTCATAACCTGACTATATTCTTGGGGAGATGCTATTGACCCCTGTTGGTTCTATCTGGTGCTTTTCATAATATACCACGTTGTTGTGGTTAAAGACATGAGGGAATTTAAGTCAGAAGATGGAAGGTTATAATTCAAGATCTTCAAATACTACTTTAGAGTATTATATTTTCCTTACATATTTAATTGAATTTCTATTTAATAAAATTAACATATAGCAGATTTCATATAGCAAAATTCACAAGGCAATAACCCCTGATACCAAGTAAACCATCACCACAGTCAAGGCAATGAACATGTCATATCAATGTCCTTTCAGAAGCAGTTCTGAAGTGGTCTTTTGTGTCTTTATGAAGTGTGATCAAATATACAGTGAATGTTGCTTTGGAATAACATCCAACAGAAAGGCAAGGTCATAAAAACATTACAATGTGTCCTCACCTGTTTTATTCACTGAATCTGGGGCCATGTGACTTCTCACTCTTTCTCTAAGTCAAAATGACCATGAAAGGTAAATGTTTTGAATGGATGCAGGACATCCAAGCGGCCAACACAGCATACCTTAGGACACTCAAGAAAAAGACTTCCATATCTGCTTCAGAAAGTGGCAAGTATGATGAGATAAGTGTGTTTGAATTGAGAACTGTTCTCAGGGGGACTGGGGTAATATGTCTTTTACTGTAACAAATTTTTAATTCAAATACTCACCATATCTTTTGATAATACCCCTTATCTACTATTTCTAGAATGCTTTATTCCATTGTGCAGATCCAGATTTTAAATAGTAATGTTCTTTTCCCAAAGGATTTTATTTAACACTTCTTATAATATGGGATGGATGGCCATGAATTCTTTTGACTTTTTATGTCTCAAAAATTCACCTTAATTTTTTTAAAAAAAATTTACACTAGATAGAAAATTCTAAAATAGTGAAGCCTTTCAGTAATTTTAGTGCTCTACTATCTTCTAGTTTGTGTTTTTTCAGATAAGAAATGTCATCATTCTTACCCTGTGCTCTTCTACACGTTTCTTTTCTCTACCTATTTAGATTTCCTTTTATTACTGGTTTTAAGCAATTTGCTTTGGAAGGTCTCTTGTGCTTAAAATGTAAGTTTGTTCATCTTATATCTCTAGATATAGGACTTACCTTATATGTAGAAATTTTTTTGGATTTTGGGGTGATTATTTTAGGTGGGAGTGTAAATATTATACCTGTTAATGTTAGCTGAACATAAATATTTTAAATTTTTCTGATGTAAAAAGAAAATAAAGTAGGACTTAAACCTGTTATCATTTACCAACTCTTTTATAATATCTATAAACTTTATTTCTTCTATCCCAGGAAGAATAGATGAGATCCTAGTGCGTCTACAGTGGCTCCATACGTTCTTCCAATGCCTCATGCAGTTATAGGTGGGGCTTTTCCAAGTTGGCTGAAAATAGTTTATGATGCTGGGATTAAGGATGTGATGCTGGGATGGGTTCGTGGTTCAATGTTATTATTAGAATTCCTACCTTTGTTGTGAAGGCTATCTCCCTGAAAGACAGATAGCCTGGATAAAATATAAAGGACAGAAAGAAGGCTGCTATGATCATTGCTTGTCACTTGCTGCTTCTTTGCTACTTTGCTGTTTTGCTGCCATCTGCCCACCATGAACTAGTTTTCCTAGGTAATTCTCCTCTGCCATGCTACCCTGTCTTGAAGCCAGCCAACTATGACTGAAACCTCTACAAATTGTGAGCTACAATAAATATTTTCTCCTTTAATTTTGAGTGCCAAGTATCTTGTCTCAGCAAGGAAAAAAAGTAACTCAGACAGTACCATGTATACAAAGTATATAATAAGAACTGGACATTATGCTTTGTAAAACAGAGAAGTCAAGAAATCAAAAGCAAAGTTCAGTACAAAGCAATCAATTAATGAAAAATATTAGGGCATTTTATGAATACACCCATAGTGATTTTAGTGCATATTTTACAGGTTTATCTATTATTCTTTGCTTTGACCTAAAAAATCTCTTTGTGTTTGAGTTTCTTCTTCCAAGAAAGAGTTCCTTTCTTTCTCATAATATTTTACATGGTATTTGATGCAGTACTTGGCAGAACTTGGGTGGAGTTTGTCAGCTACAGAGATTCTGACATTTTAGTATTGGTTTCCTGGATTTTCTCTTTCCCTATTGAAAATGATAATAATAACAGTGTCTTAAATATTAAGTGTTATTTCTGAAGAACGTTGCACATGGAGGAAAAGTCTGTTCCCAACCCTAGGCAGTGATTCCCCATCCTAATTAAAATACCCATTAGCTGTGACAGCAGACTTCCTTACTTGTGTTCTAGCTACCAACTTCTTTAGGGCAAAGTTCACCTTATTAAATTCTGACAGACAGTTACATCAAATGGAAAATACGCAGAATTCTTATTCATTAGTTTTAAAAACAATCAATTTTACTATTTTAGAAATTTTCATTTATTCAAACTGATCTGTCAGAATATTTGTTCTAGCTTTAAAAAGTAATTATGATGCTGTCTTGCTACATTCTAAAAATATGCCAAATACTTTGTGATTAAGAATTCCTTATTTTTTATTTAAAGAATAAGCCTTACTTCAGAGGAAGAAACAACTGTGCTACTGACAACTAACAGCCAATTAAGAACCAGTAAGTATTTTGGGAAAAAAAAGTCTTTTTATGGGGAAAAATGTCAGTATGATGCCAACAGCAAAGAATACTAATTACTAGAGTGGAAATACTTTTGTGTGTTGATGGACAGTGGAAGGGACTAAGGAGGGAACTTCCTCAAAATGTCATTTAAAATGAAGAATTCACACTTTCAAGTTTTTGACTGGCAATCAATATAATATGGGGGCGGCAGGAGTGTTGGTCCTACATTGAAATACTTGTGGTTTTATCCACACAATAGCTAATATTCTTCCTGTCAAATCTAGCACTGGTCTTTGGCCCCTGCCCTCCTCTGAAAGCACTTTGTCTATAATTTTGGTCAAACTCCTTTGGTCAAACTCAGCAATTCAGTTTCACTTTCTGGAACCTTGTCATGATTATGAAATCTAACTCAAGAGATTACAAATTATTGCCTACTAATCTGTTAGGAAAAAAAATATGATGAATTAAGAAGTAGCATTATCATCACGGTAGTTCTAAGGACACTGAATTTTGGGTAGAAGATGAACCCTAAGAAGGTTAAATGAAAAACCTTATGTTTAATTTTATTGTAATTTAAAGATTTAGTGATTTACAGAAGATTTTGGTTAGTGGCTTTGTTAATTAAAATTAACTTTATGAAACATCTCATATAATAAGCTTTACACTACTATGAATTTGGAAAAGATTAACAATATCATATCCATTTCTATATTTTATAAGATAAGCATAAAATTCAATCAGGTAATTAGAACAGGAATCATAAAAATAATGATGGTAATAATGTATTAAGAAACTGCATAAGATTTTTTTTTTGAGACAGGATCTCTTTTTGTAGTTCAGGCTGGCCCTGAGCTCACTAGATAGCCCAGGCAAGCCTCGAACTCAGCAATTCTCCTGCCTCTGCCTCCCGAGTCCTGGGACATGAGTCCTACAGACATGAGCCACCACGCCCACTGCATGGGATTTTTTTCAGGACAAAGATTTAAATATAGGGCCATAGCTTTCACAGTTGTATACCTGGACATTTTTCATTTTGATTTTTTCATCTTTTTGTTTTTCTTTTGAGACAAGGTCTCACTAAGTCACCAAGTTGCTCAGCCTTGGTTCAAACTTGGATCTTCCTTTCTGGACCTCCCAGAGTGGTGGGACTGCACATGCACACCCTCACACTGGGCTACTGTCTGGAACTTTTCACAAGATACTTAACTCTTATGATAGGTAGACATATCTATCAGAGAGTTTACTTTTAGGTGTAATGGAACTTTATTCAAACCTTGAGCTCTCCAGGATAGAACAGGAACTTGAGAGAATGATTCTAAGGTTTGTTTGGGAGAATAGCATATACAAAGTAAATAAAATGTTTTGAAAAAGAAGAAAGATTAATTTACCAAAACAACTGCTGATCATCTCTAAATGTAGTGTGATACTGGCCCACAATTGGTCAGCATATATCCTTAGCATATACGGAGGCCTAGGTTTTGATCTTCAGCATCTTCAAAAATTAATTGTAATTCCTCAAGTTGACAGTTTTGGAATATCACCCTGGCCCAAGATGCCACTGTCTTTAGCAGAATCTGTATATTGCGCCTTTTAAGATACAAAAATGTCATGTCGGCCACCCTGTGAACCTGAACTGATGTGACATGATGTGAACGCGTCTTGCGCCTCTCTGACCTTCCTGCAAGAACATGTGGACATGTTCGATGGTGGATCCGAACGAAATGGCACACCTCCAGTATTTCTAAGTCATTGATAAGTTTCATAATAAATTTTAAGCATAATGTAATCATAAGGAATAACACAGAAAAGATTAACTTCAGTGTTCACACAAATGGCTTTACAGTAGCAGACAAAAAACATCAAAACTTGTCCTTCTGCTGCTACAAGTCATGATCACATCATTCTCCCCGGTACAGCTACAATTTGAAAAACACAGGTCTCTCTCATTACCAGTCAATATCACTACAGAAGCCCTGGTGTTAGGCAGTTCTTCGGAGCCTACAGGGAGGTGACAATTGCTCAAGGAGAGAATCTGTAAGATGCTCAACACCACCCAGGAAAGCAGCACAAAAGACTTTGGAAGCTCCGTTTGATGGTCCTTATGTCTCAGGCTCATGATTCTTAGGAAGAACCAGTCACTGCTAAGACCTTAGACTTTTAGGAGCTGGTCCTACATTGACTGAATTTTTTTCATTTCCTAAATTTTAGAGAAAGT
The DNA here is from genome assembly GCA_004025085.1 of Thryonomys swinderianus. NCBI lineage: Eukaryota > Metazoa > Chordata > Mammalia > Rodentia > Thryonomyidae > Thryonomys > Thryonomys swinderianus. The sequence continues at coordinate 63,446 of PVIC010000409.1, forward strand.
TCTTTTTATTATCATTATATGTTTGAAATACATAATAATTATATTCCCCTTGATGAATTGGACCATAAACATATCACACCTTAACCATGTTATTCCACTTTTCTCCTTATTTCCTTATCTCTCCCCTTTTCTGATCCTTTTCCCATCTCTAAAAAGTAGACCTTCCTGCCAGGCGTGGTGGCTCACGCCTGTCATCCCAGCACTCGGGAGGCAGAGACAGGAGATTGCTGAGTTCGAGGCTTGTCTGGGCTACATAGTGAGCTCAGAGCCAGCCTGAACTACAAAGTGAGAGCCTTTCTCAAAAAAAAAAAAAAAGTATATCTTCCTATTACCATCTCTCCTTTATTTTGTTCTTATATATATATATATATATTGGGATTTTCATGTCAGAGACAGAATCCAATATTTAACTCTCTGTGTGTTGATGTATTTTACTTTGCATCATGGTTCAAGATTCATACATTTTCTTACACATGACTCAAACTCCTCCTTCTTTATGGCAGAGTAGTACTCCATTGTGTGTATACCTCACATATATGTTACCCCAGTCATCTGTTTATACACATATAGGCCACTACCATGGCTCATTTATTATGACTTTTGATGCTATGAACATGAGTATGCCATGAATCACTGAAGTATGATAGGGAAGACACACAAAAGAGGTACAGTTGGATCAAATGAAATTCTAGTTTTAGGTTTACTGAGGACTCTTCCATAATGATTTCCATGTGACTGAACTAGAGCAGAAATTGTTACAAGGAGCACTTCCCTGCTTCATGCTTACTTTGAACCAAGGAGAACCTCAAACAGAAGCTTTACCCTGTGGGCACGCGCGCACACACACACACACTGACATGAATCACTGCATTCCACTGTCATCACAAACGTGAGGGTTAGCTGTTCCGAGGACAAGGAGCCCGAGCTCCCAGTCACTACTGCATCAGCGTGGCGTCCTGACGAGTGGACTCTGCAGCACACAGAACAGCTCCACAGTCAAGACAGCTTCAGGGCGCCCTGTGCCCATAGTCAGCTTCCTGCCCTAACACGGGCGTCATTCCGCACCAGATCAGACTCTGCTTTGGAGACAGATGCTGCAGGGAAATGTCTCTGCCTTCCTCTTCTGAGATGTCTTTCCTTTGGATGTTTTAATTCAATTAATTCCATTTCAAAACAAAGCTTTTGTGATGTGGAAGTGTTACTATTCGTTCTCCTGACAAGGAGACACTGGAAGGTGAAGCATGCTCCACCCATGAAAAGCAAATGAAAGATATGCAAATACTTACAGAATCACAGAGATTATAAAAATGTTGTGTCCCTCTTTAGCTATTTTTAGTATGAGATTTATAGGGCTGTAAGCATGGTCATAGTAATATATTGAAGGTCAAGTGCTTCCTGATAGGATGAGTTAGACTTGTTAAATTATTAAGACAAAAGACTTACTTTTGCCTGTAATCCCAGCACTCGGGAGGCAGAGGCAGGAAGATTGCCAAGTTCGAGGCTTGCCTGGACTACACAGTGAGCTCAGGGCCAGCCTGAACTACAAAAGCGAGACCCTGTCTCAAAAAAAAAAAAAAAAAAAAAGACTTACTTTTATGACACTGAACTCTTTGTCCGCACAATTTCTTCCTGTTCAGTATGTCTTTATAGTCTATTGAAAATACAGAGCTATCTAAACCACGGTCTTATTTCCTGATTTTAGGTTTAAAAACTTTACTTACTTCGAAATTTAGATAGTTTTCTTATTCAAAATATTTGTTTCATATATAACTAAGAAAATCATATATTCGACTTTTTCTAGTCTCACTGTGGAACATACAAAAGAGATGTGTTGATTCTAGGAGCCCATTATTTTGTTTCATGAATTTTTATATTCTTTATAGGAACAGTGTCTCTATTTTTTATTCCTGTTAACTTAGATATTTTTTCCATCTGAAGTTGACATAGTAATTGTTTTTCTCTAGTGAGCATTATGTTTGGGGAAAGTGGTAATTTGGGATATGCTTTCCCACTGTAGTCCCCAAAATAGCTTATAATTAGATAAAAATCTCATAATTAACATTTAACACATTCAAATTGATTTGATATTTTTAGATACTTAAAATTTTTAAACTTCCATTCCTATTTTAGGCTATATATTGATTATTTAAGGCAAAGGATTCTCAAAAATCTATCAACTCAACACTTAGAAATGATATGACAAGACAACAAACAGATCATAGTTCAAGTTCATCAAGTGTACAAACTAATTATTTAAAAACACTAACATAGTTATTCTTGCTGGCTTTTCTCTACATGTCTCCTTTCTAATTAATAACTATGAAAAAATCTTTTACAGTACAATAAAAAGCTTTTTAACCAATAAAAAACCTTTAACCACAAAAAAAAAAACACTTTCTACGTACTAGGTGGCAATACAAACATTTCTCAAAAGCAAAACTCTATGGTTAATCTTTTTGTTCCCTCAAATTTACTTTCTCAAAAACAAATGTAGATCATTATGTACCTCTCTACACCTCCAACTTCTATTTTGTAATGGAAACTGCTCCTTCAGGCTTTTTCACATTCTCGAGGTGTTATTTGCTATGTCTGTAAGTATAGAAGTGGTTACTAGGGACTGAGGAGTGTAAGATGAGAGGAATGGAGGTGTTACAGTCAGAAGGAATAAATGTTAGTGTTCTCTCATACAATAAAGTAAATAAAATTAACAATAATGTATTACAGATCTCACAGTAAGTAGAAGAAAGGAATTTTAATGGGCTCACCATAAAGATGAGATAGAAGTTTAAGATAACATACCAAAACCTTAATTTGATTACTATAAAATGTACACATGACTCAAAAATTCATTGAACCCAATAAACATGTGCAATGAAAAACAATAAAGAAAAAAACAACACTCCAGCTTCTACTGATCTAGGTAATTCTTGGTCTCATTGAAACTTAACTCAGTCATCTCCTACAGAGAAGTCTATCAACACCAAGAGTACACGATTCCTCTCCTATCTGTCCCTATAAGACATTGTGCTTCCCTCTAATCATGGTATAAGATCTTCAAACCTAGCATAGTGCTTAGGTCATAACAGGTATTCAATAAATATTTACAGTTGAACTGTGTGTTCATAATTATAAAGCTACTCCCTGATGTAATAATAATCTCTGCCTTCTGTCTTTCACTGTCTCTTCTGTCTCTATCTTTCTCTTTCTCTCTCTCTCCCTCCCTCCATCTTTTTCCTCACTCTTTGATGAGGTCTTGATTTGTTGCCAGGTTAGTCTTGAACTCAAGTGATCCTCCTGTCTCAGCCTCCCTAATAGCTAGAACTACAATGTATGCCAAAATGTTGGTTTTAACCTTCATTTTCTAGATAACTTACTCTGATAAACATTTATTATGCATTATTTTCTTTAATCTAGTGTTTCCCAATATGAATTATTCAGCCCAACATCAACATTGCCTGGGAACTTAGAAAAAGTAATTCAAGGCCCCACACCATAATGAATGAATGGGAAACTCTGGAATTGAGTCTCTACAGTCCACATAAATTCTTAATTAAAAATAAATAGAGTGTTGCTAAATTTCCATATAAGATTCAAATTTGTAATCTTAATCTTCCTGTCTCAGCCTCCTAGAAGTACTGGGATTGCATTTGTGTACCACTGCACCCAGCTTACAATCTATGTCTTATCACAGCCTCGAAAAGATTCTCAGGCCTGCTAAACTTCTAGAAAAACTGTTCTAATTAGAACTTAAGTTTTGCTCCCTAAAAAGGACAGTATTATAAAAAAGTAAATTAGTGTGAAAATGAGAACGGGTCTGAAAGATTCTTATCTGTCTTCTAGTTTTGTCTGCAGGCACTTTGAATTCAAAAATGAAAAAACGAATATTATCCAAATTTCACTGCTCTTTGCTTTGGTCACACCACGCCAAGTGAACTGACTGAATGCAACTCTGAGACATCATCATTCAATAATAACTTTTTTTGCTCATTAGTGTCTCTAAAATCCATAAAATGTTGCTGACCTAGTGCATAAGTGCTGCCACGACACAATTACACTCCTGGCACATTACACACCTTCAAAATTTGCTAATATATGTTTAATAGCAATTAAGCAATTAATGTTCCAATCCCAAAGTAGTGCTGCAGAATACAAGACTCAAAACTTAACAGTAGCATTCTATTTCCCTAATGCTGACTACAATCCTGTATTGTTTTGTTTTCTTCCCGATGGTAGCGAAAACTTCCAAATATCACACTGCCAGGTTTATGTTATTTATTATGAACAAACTTCTTTCAAAGAAGATTTTGTTTTTGTTGAAGAACTGCAATTAGCTATGTATTCCTGTACATCAAGCCACGCTAAAAGTTTTAGCTTGAAGCAAAAGTCATTTGTTTTTCTCATGAACCATTGAGTCGAACACTGCTCAAGGAAGCGGTGCATCTCTGGCTCCACATGCGAAGCGCCGGACTGGAGAGACCACTTCTCAAGGTCTGCCCCACGGCTGCTTAACGGTGTTGGCCTGAGCTCCAAGCTCAGTGAGGCCCTTGGCTCCTGCCACAAGGGCGCCCCCACAGGACAGCCTGGGTGTCCACACAGCAGAGTTCACGAGCGAATGCTCTGAGCACCGCAGAGCGAAACCTTCCACTCTCAGTGGCCAGGGAACCCACCAAGACTTAAGAGGAGAAACACAGCACCCCATTTTTTATTGGGAAGAATCTCGAAGAAATTATAGTCTGCTTTCCTTTGCTACAAATTGTTAAAATTCACTTAGGTTTTTGAGCTCGTGGTATTTTGAGGCTTCTTTGTGTATGTGGGCTTTCTCAGGCTTTTTATAAAAGTCTTATTTGAAAATTTCATCAGTGAAATAAAAATTTCACAACTAGGGCCAGAGATTTAGCTCAGTGGTTCTGGCACCTGCCTCGCAAGTGTAAGATCCTGAGTTCCATCCTGGGTAACCACATAGAATGCTGGGCGTGGAGACTCACACCCACCAGCCATCAATACCACGTACCACAGTGCCAGGTGTGGTGGCTCATGCCTGTCATCCCAGCACTCGGGAGGCAGAGACAGGAGGATTGCTGCATTCGAGGCTTGCCTGGACTACATAGTGAGCTCAGGGCCAGCCTGAACTACAAAGCGAGACCCTGTCTCAAAAAAAAAAAAATTCACAAATAAATTTTAATACGTTTCATGATTTTTAAAAATAGCCAGACATAGTGACACATACCCATAATCCAAGAACTCTGGCTTGCTGAGGAAAGGAAATAAAAGTTTGAGTCCAATCTGGGCAATTCAGGGACTTAGTGATACCCTTTCTCAAAAAAAATTTAAATAAATTGTAAAGGCTGGAGATGTAGCTCTGTGCAAAGACTCTTGGTTCAACGTCTTATACTAAAAAAATAAATAAATAAAAAATATAGTGAGAAAAACAAATACCTGCATCACCTACTAAAATTAGGTCTGTAACTGAACAAATAACGAGCAAAAACATCACGGGGTCGTTGGTAATCCCCATTTGGATAAAATCTGACGCGTGCAGCGCAGCGCGGACTTGAGTGGGCGCAGTTCCCGCCGTTGAGCGCCAGAGCGAGCGCCTGGTTACACGAGCACAGCTTGAATCAACCCAAAGAAGGCGCTATGTGCAACCAGTGTCACAGAAATCCTTCAATTCCTACGCTTACTCAATCACAGATGCACAATTTGTTTTTAGACCTTATTATTGAAAAAAGTTTCCTCACTGTCCCTACTGCTTTCAGATCAAAAATTCTGAGGAACATTTTAGACAAATTTTAAGAACTCTCAAATATGCCAGAGGATACAAGATAATAAGAGAGCCATGTAACGTGTCCTCATTTTAATAAGATAAAAACACTGTAGTAATTTAATATTAACATAAGCATTTTTAAAATTTAAAATATAGGGGCCGGAGATTTAGCTTAAGTGGTACCGCGCCTACCTTGGAAGCATAAGGGCCTGAGTTTGATCCCCGGTACCACCAAAAAAAAAAAAAAAGAAAGAAAGAAACAAGTAAAATTTAAAATATATTGCCATCTATTGCCATGGACTTGCATCTTAAGTATTTAGATCAGTTAAGAAAAATATCGTCCTGTCAGAGCTAAGATATACAACTGCAACAATCACGTAAGCTTCCTGGTCGCTTTGCATGAGTTTTCATATCCACTCGGAAAGCTTCAGTTCGAAGAGAAGACTGTCAGCCAGCACTCTTTAATTTTCACAAGTCCAGGGAAACTAAGTAATTTCAAGGGATAAATGAATGAAAAAAACATGACTGATAGGTCTGCAATCTTACAAAGTGCCATTTGGGAGATCCGCTCTGTCCTAACGGCTATCTTGCTGGCAGAAGTGAACCCGGACTCGCAGCCCCCGCGCCGGCTCGGCTCAGGCGCCGCAGACGCAGGCCCGTGCTTCCCTCTTCTGGCCAAAGGAGGGAGAAGTTTGGTTTCCTCTGTTCTCTGCGCAGGATTATCTTCGTGGTCAGCCCTCAAACCAGGACTTCACTAATGAGTGTTTACTTTTATCTCTCACCAAAACACAACGGAATGTAATTCAAGAAGCACAGATTAAATATCAGGGAACGCTCCTCTAGGAGCATTGACCGAGGTTTTCACGGGTATGAATCTTCAGATGCGTGTTTGCCACCGGCCTTCACAACAGGCACGGTGGGTTTCACAGCTCTGAGGTCATGAGGGGTTAATATATTTTGATTGTCAACTAAAATTATTCATGGAGAGTGGAATGACAATGGGTGGCTCTCACAGACAAGAATGAGAAATTACAATGCTAAAAACTCTAGAGATTTCCACCTCAGGTTCTAGAATAAAATGCAATTTCTCTTCGTGATCTTGCTAAGCCACACAGGTCTTATGAAGGACAACAATGAGATTAAATCATCAGATTCCGAGACTCACAAATATTTCCCTTAATTGGAATAATTTAAATCTCCCAATAGGTCTTTCTATTTTGGGACACCCCCTCCTTGAAAAAGCCAAAAAATCATATTGCTGAAAATGTCAAGAGAAAATAAACTCTTATGAAAAGGCTTTCATCAAATGTCTTTTGCCTAATTTATATAATTATCAATCTATATGCATAACAGCCATCTTTACAAATAAATACCACTCCGTATTTCATTCAAAGGAATGAAGCCTAGAATAATAAATTCTATTAACTTTCTGGACACATGTGCTTTGAAATACAAAACAGCTAAAGGAACTCCATTTCCTGATTTTAGACTCTGAACACAAAAATGCCTGTATCTCATGTTTACTCTTTTAAAAATTTAAAATTCTCAAAAAAAGCAAGTGAGTGAATACAAAATCAGCAAAATTAGTATGCACTGATATTCAAGAGATAATAAGAAACAAGTGTTTACAAGTTCACACAGAATCCTATACATTTGTTTTAAACACTCTTCATAGCAAGGAACTGCTCAGTTTCTCCAAAGACTCCAAGACAATTAGCACCAAAACAAGCTGCCACTAGATCAAGAGGGGATTTTGTGAAATTAAGAAAAAGGCATGAAATGCAATTAACAAAAGTCTTCATCATCATCTTATAAATCCACAGTGACCTTGAGGTGAGTGACACTCCTAGAGTTTTAGGACGCACAGCTTACTCAACCGGACGTGGAATCCCTGTGCCAACTACTGCTACACAGCATTTGGAAACCTAGGTACAAACATCCCAAACTACTCGGTTTAAAATGAGAGGGCTTCCTGGAGAGAGCTGTGCGGGTCCCGAGGAGGAAAGGTGAGGTGTGTTGAATTCTTATTCAAAGGACACTTTGAACAAAGGACACTTGAACCAGAGCTGTGTGGAAACTGAGGTTCACAGTAGGCTAGTGCCTGACTCAAGTGTGAGGAACTGAAAGCATGGGCACTGTGTGGAAATTCCACCTTTTCATTATCCAGTCACCAGTTGATGACGTACAGGCTGCGGGTGGATCCATGGGAAAGCACGCATGCAGTGGAGAACTACTGTGCCATAGATGGTAAGCCTGAGTGAGTTGTAGGAAAATGAAGCACACTGAGACCATAATGCTGAATGAAATAAGTCAGTACACAAGCTTACTTTTTTTAAATTTGGGGGTATTTTTTATTTTATTGTCGAACATATAGATATGAAGTAAATGTAGCTCACTATAATACAGTCTTAATTATTCCACAGTGTTATGGCTTCTGTTTAGAGCCTTGTCCCCAAGCCTCATGTAGTCATAGGTCAGGTTTTTTCAGAGATGGCTGGATCTAGAGTGTGTTTAATTCACGGTGAAATTCTAGGACTAAGGGTGCCTGGATTAAGGGTGGGTGATTACTAAATCAGTCCACTGATTAGTTTGGCACCCACTCTATCCTGGAATCCTAAACAGAATATAAAAGGGACAGAAAGAAGCTACTCAGGTCTCCTGAACTTGCTGTTTGCTGCCTCCTGTCTGCCCTGCTTTGCCATGGACTGTCTCTCCTCTTTGACGCCTCTCTGCCGTGCCACCTTGCCTCAGAACTATGACTGAAAACTGAGCTATGACTGACTATAGACTGAACACTGGGACCAAATAAACCTTTCCTGCTTTAACTTTAGATGTTGGGTCTTTTGTCCAAGCTGCAAGAACAGTCACTAAGACACCTGGTTTCTCTTAAACCCAAAATACAAATAAAGAGAGTAATAAAAATAGATAATAGGAAATAAGGAGGTAGATCTTTTGCAAAAGGAAAAGAGAACAAGAGATGGAGGAAGCAAGGAGGGAAGAAAGGGGAGGATATGAAAAAAAGTTTTTGTTATATCCATGTACCAAATCACCACAAAGTATGTAATCATCATATACTGCAAACATGTAGCAATACAAAATTAAAACTAAAGTGGGCCAGAGATTTACCTCAGTGGTTGCAATGCCTGCCTAGCAAATGCAAGGTCCTGAATTCGATCCCTGGTAACCACATACAACAATACGGGGTGTGGGCATGGTGACTCACACCCACCAGCAATTAGTACCACACACCACAGTGCCAGGTGTGGTGGCTCACGCCTGTAATCCCAACAGTGAGGAGGCAGAGGCAGAAGGATTTCTGAGTTCGAGGCTTGCCTGGGCTACACAGTGAGCTCAGGGCCAGCCTGAACTATAAACCGAGACCCTGTCTCAAAAAAAAAAAATTGAAAGATGTATATCACAGCAACATATGTACACCCATGTTATAGCAGCTCAGTTTGTAATAGCTCAATCTTGGAAACAGCCCAAATGCCCTTCCACAGGAAACTGGATAAAGATGTGGAGGTTTTTTTTTTAATAAAATGGAGTATTACTCAGTCATAAAGCATGGTAAATTTGAGTCATTTATACTCAAAATGATGTACTTTGAGGACATATTCATAAGTGAAATAAGTAGGACACAGACGTATAAATACCATATCATTTCTCTGGTATGAGAAACTGAAGGTGTAAGTGATTTCCAAAATGATGATGGATATTGTGAAATAAAAAGAAATTGTTCAAAAGGACAAGGGAAAGGGAGTTAGGGGTAAGTAGAGAAAGAAAAAAATTTGATGGTTAATATAAAGGAAAAAAGTTTATGTACATAGTGGACGGGGATTGTAGCGAGGCCAGGGGAATGGGAAAAAAATGTGAATCAAAATGTGTCATGTACTAATAGAAATTCTCAGTGTTGAATGTGATCGGAATGTATGTATAAACCCACCAATAAAATCAATTTTTAAAAAATGGACTCTCGGTTTGCCTAAGAAACCCAGACAGAAGGCAGACAATCCCACTATCAGAAGATGACTTTGTGCAGAAAGGCAGCCTTATGGGGAACTAGAGAATCCAAACTGACATAAAGAAACAACATCTTTGCACAAAACCCATAGAAAAAAACACTTCACTTAAACCCTAGCAGGCTGTATGTTAGCGTCCTTAAAGAAAAGGCAGAGAGAGGTTTAAATGACGTTGGACATGGGATTCACCTCTAAAACTATTAAAAACAGAGAGAAGATTTTTTTAAATGTTATAATGAAGGAACACATGCTTATAGTCATTACTAGACTCAAAGCAAGGCCCAGAGTCCAGCAGATTTAGCATGAAGCTGGGTTTCCGTAGACATGCAGACAACCGCGGACTGGTACCACCTCAGGTTTCAGAACTTCCCAAGCGATCCCTGCGCGAGGGCTGAAGAAGTGCTGTCCCCTGGGCACTGCAGTCTGTTCGCTGCTGTCGCTCTGAAGTTCAACACTCCAGAAACCTCTACACGTTCCCATCTTGCTCAGGTCCCTTGCTTTCTGTTAGTGGTGATAATATCAGTTTGAACTCATTAAGAAACACCTAGCAGATGCGTAAAGCGCACTTCTGGGTGTGTCTATGGATGACTGGCATGAAGGGCCACCCCGGATGTGGAAACGCCAACCAATAGGCTCGGTGCATCAAGGAAAGAGAAGCAGGAAGTGTGCCGTTTCCGCGTCTTCGTCGTCCCACTTCCGCACACTCACACCGGAGACTCGGCCATGACCCTCCCGACTTCGACGGGCGATGCCTCCTTGATGCTGCCTCGATCCCTCCTGGTCCGCAGCCCCCATCTTCTCGGGTCCAGCAGCCTGTGGATCCTCCAGCTGTCCAGCACTAACACAACCTCTGTGGACTCTTCTGCCTCTGGTTCCCGTCGTGACCGCTACACACACTCCTGCTCCTGATCCTGTGAGTTTACTCATCAATCCTCTCATATAACTATACATATATTTTATATCTATTCTTCTTCTCTACAGAACCCTAAGTAAAACTCTTTTCTTCCCTTACTTCTTCCTTTTCCTGCTCCTTCACCTCTTCCTTTCTGAAACGAACAGATTCAACTCTCCTAGAGGTGATACTAACACATACACAGGACCAGGGTGTTCTTCACCGTTTACCTTCTTCCTGCCCGGAATGATGTTACAAAATCTGGAGCAATCAGCCTATCACTGTAAGGATGGAAGTCATTGGGCCGACTTCACTTATGGTACAAGATATGGGGTCAGTTTCCTGTTTTCTCAGCACAATTTAACAAAGAGATTATTCTTTGCCCATTGTGACCTTCAGGTGACTTTGCTGAAAATTGGCTGTTTATGTTTGCAAATTTTTCTGGGCTTTCTTTCCTATTTTGTTGGTCTATTTCTGTTTTGATGATAGGATCACACCATTTTGAATACTATAGATTTGCTTTGCAATATAATGCTTAAATCGAGAAATGTAATGTTTCTACTTTGTGTTTCTTCTTCTGTGTTCCTTTGGAAATTTACCAGATTTTTTTGGTTCCAAATGAATTGTAAGATTGTTTTCTCTACTTCTGTGAAAAAAAGGGCATTGGAATTTTGATACCAACTACATTAAATCCGTATATTGCTTTGGGTAGTATGGACATCTTGACAATATTAATTCTTCTATGTCATGAACATGGAATATATGTTCATTCATTTGTGACTCCTTCAATTTCTTTTCTCAATGTTTGGCAGTTTTTTCTCATAGAGTTCTTTTACATCCTTAAATTCATAAATTGTTATGATACCATAAATGGGATATTTCTTGATTTTTTTTACTAGGTCATTATTTGTGTACAAATGATACTTATTTTTAGGTGTTAGACTTGTATCCTACAATCTTTTTGAATTTATTTATTAGTTCTACCATTCTGTATGTGTCTGTGTCTGTACCTAAATTGGGGTTTCCTACCTATACAATCACATAATCTGAAAATGCAGATAATTGTACTTCTTTTTCTTTTGTTTGCTTATCTGGTTTCTTTTGTGAGTACTTTGAGTACTATGCTGAATAGAAATGTTAAGAGGGGACACCCTTGCTCAATATTTCCTCACTGATTATGTGAGTCATGAGGTTTCCAAAATGGGCCTTCATCATGTTGAAAACAAAAGTTCTTTCTATACTTACACTGCTGAGTTTCTTAAGAAAGGATGATCAGATTGTTAGATTACTGTTTTGTGTTAGCTGAGATATTCATGTGGTTTTTATCTTTCATTCTGTTAATGTGATTAACTTGCATAGGCTGAAATAGCTTGCATGCCAAGGTTAACTTTCACCTGGTCATGATACGTATTTTGATAGGTTGTTGACTTGGTTTATTTTTGTATCAGTGTGCATCAGACACTGCCCTGTGGGGGTTTTTGTGGGATCTGTCTGCCTTAGGTCTCGATGTAAAGGCACTTCTAATTGTAATTGGAGGTATTCCCTCCAGCTGTATATTTCAAAATAGTTTCAGAAGTATTAGTAAAACTTCTTCGAATGTGTGGTAGAATTCAGTTTTGATACAAGCTGGCCTTAGGCTTTTCTTGGTTGGAAAGTTTTTAATTATTTCTTCAATCTCTTTATTATTAGTCTGATCAAGCATCCTATTTCTTCTTGATTCAATCTTAGTAGGTTATAGTTTTCTAGGAATTTATCCATTTATTTACCCAGTTGGTGGCATATAATTAATTGTTCATATACTCTACTATGATCCGGTTTATTTCTTAGGCACCTATTTTAATGTGTCCACTTTCACACCTGGTTTTATTTTAGGATTCTCTGTTGCTTTCTCAGTCTAGATTTTGTCTATCTACACTTCTTATAGATTTTGTTTATTGTTTTCAAAAAGCCAACTCTTAATTTTACTGATTTTTTCTGATTTTGTCTTCCCTTCTCCTGTAATATCCCACTCCCTTTGAGCAATTTTTGTTAAGTAGCAAAGTTTTTCCACCTTCACTGTTTCCTATCTCATTGTTACAGAAGTTTCCTATCTCATTGTTCCCCCTGGAATGCTTTTAAACTCCTAAAATTAATGCATTCTAATGAATTTTTAAGAATTAGGCAATCATCATAGCTTGATGTCCTTTCTGATATCATTTTACAAATTAAAAATTATTAAAACTCATAAATTTAAAAGGGAAACAAAGCTTATGCACTTAGGGGGCAGGGGGTGGTGGGATGGGTAGGGGGATAGGAAAAAATGAGAATTAAATCATGTCATATACTGGTACAAATTTCCAATTAAAAAAATGATAGAAAGGGCTGGAATTTAGCTCTGTGGTTCCGGCACCTGCCTAGCAAGTGCAAGGTCCCTGCCACCCTGTGAGAGACACTGATGATGACTTATGCAAAATTTATTGCTTCTTTATCTTCACTGAAACAATTTTAGGCCTGGTACTGTGCTCCACTAAAACTGTGTGATCACCAGCCTCCTCTGAAATTATGATTAAACATACGAAATGTTTGGTCAGTGGGGAAAGCGTGTCTCTCACGTCAAAAGTACAACTTCACGAAGAAAAAGATACTAACCTTTCTTCCCAATGGTCATGTATATCCAGATGCCTAGAAACGCAGAAACAATCTTGTGACCAAAGGGCTGGCAACACAGACGAGGAAAGCAGAACCTTAGGACGTTTTGGTGCTCGATGGCGGCTTGATCTGTCACCCCCCGGGGCCAGCTTAGTTTGCACAGAGAGGGAATGCACTTTCTTTTCCACTCTAGAAAGTACAGCTATTTGATCCATATATAGCTCAAAAACTACACTGTACCTGTAATTGCCATTTGCTGATTGCTTACTATGTTACATACTCTCATAAGCATTTTATAGTTTTATCATATTTTAATTTAGTTTTATGAAAAAGCAGAAACAGTTAATAATTTACAAGTAAAAAAATTTAAAGCATTGGCCCAGAGATTTAGTTGAGTGGTTGTGGTGCCTGCCTAGCAAGCACAAGGCCCTGAGTTTGTTGTATTATACAGCAGTACAGCGCGTGGTGACTCATACCCACCAGCAATCCGTACCACATGCCACAATGCCAGTGTGGTGGCTCACGCCTGTCATCCCAGCACTCGGGAGGCAGAGGCAGAAGGATTTCTGAGTTCGGGGATTGCATGGGCTACATGGTGAGCTCAGGACTAGCCTGAACTACAAAGAAAGACCCAGCCCCTCCAAAAAAAATTAGATCACAAATATATGGCTTAATTTCCAAGCTCTTAATTTTAAAAAGCCATAGTGTATACATGAGTTTGCATGTGCACATACCACATTTATATATACATGACAAAGTATCATGCCCATATAAGTGCTCCCTAAATTAGAAATATTCATATTTTCTTTAGCACAAATGCTATCATTTTTATCTCTACTAATATTATAGGTTTGTATTTTCTACTCCTCCTGTAAGTCTGGTTGAGGTTCCTTTAAAAACTGGAATATTTTTATTAATAGAACTTTTTTCTACTTTGAAATTCAATATTTTAATTCCTACTTTTCTTTTAAGCTATTTTATGCCTTTATGTGGTTTTGCATTGACTTTCCTAGGACTAGGGATTTAGTTCAAGTGGAACTGCACCTACTTTGGAAGCACAAGTTCAGTTCCCAGTACCACAAAAAGCAAATTGACTTTCTTTGATTATTTTAATTTTTATAGTAAATCTAGTAAAAGCAATATTTTTCTTATAAACTGTAACTTTAATATTAATATTATATAAACCTGTTTTTCTCTTTCTGACTTAATAACTAAAAGAATTAAAAGAAAGCTAGTTGTTAAATAGTTGAAACGTAGTTTTGATGGGGTTAAATCTTTGTTACTGATTTTCATGTTGACTCTATTATTAGAAACTGTTCAGGCTTTGGAGACTTGCTATTTATTTTTATAGAATCTCCAATAGCTCCTCAAGAAGCACATTTACTTGTCATGGCTACAAAGTCCCATGTGTACCAATTCAGTTCCTTATGCCTGTTATATTTCCCTGATCTTTTATATTAGGGGTTCCTAAACTGAGCTATTGACAGTACCAGCGCGCAGCGTGTTCTAGACTGGGGTGCACAGCAGCAGGTGGGTGTCAGGTGAGTAAGTGGAGTTTCATCACATCAGAGTATTTACCATACTAGTCTCGTTGCCAGCTGAGCTCAGCCTCCTGTCAAACCACTCAAAGCCTTAGGTTGTCATAGGAGCACAAACCTACTGTGAGCTGGGTATGCCAGGAGTCTAGTTTATACACTCCTTATGACCTGAGATGCCTCATGACCTGAGATGGAGCTGAGGCAGTGATGCTAGCACTGAGTGGGATTATTATGCATCACATACATGTACTAATAAAAAAAAACTAAAGCAAAGTAAGCTGAACTTTTCCTCACCAGTCTATGGAAAAATTGTCTTCCACAAAACCAGTCCCTGGTGCCAAAATGTTTAGGGACTCCTGCTCTTTCTCTCTCTGTCTAATTTACCTCACATACTGGTCATGAAGTTTATAATTATGGGTTAAGTCAAAGCTAAAAATTTAACATCTATGCTATAATAATTTTTCCTTATATGATTTTGTGGTATACAAAAATTGGTAAAAAAATTTTCCCTGCATTTTTAAAACACGAAAATGTTTTGCTTCTTTCTATAGTGCCCATCAGTAACTGTTATTCAGTGAGCATTTAGGGTGTCTTACATCACTGCGGCCACTTTGCTAAGTACAAGGCAGCATCTTTAATTTTATAATATGATGAAAGCAATGCTGTGTCACTTCTGCTGTAGAGATTATAGAAAATGCAACAGAAATAACATTTTCACCTAGCAATGGGAGAAATATGAAACAACAGGAAACAAAGAAGGTGAGTCCTACAACTGCCCCTAGCTTAGTGACTATAGAGAATTGCCAAGCTGTGGCCCCAGAGAAATGCAAACAATCTCATCAGTTGAGACAATGTGATGTTGCAGTGGGATCGGAGTAGGGAAGTTGCCAAAGGGAGAACAAGGCAGAAAAAAGCTCCTTCTAGAGACACTAAGAGGAATTGTCTTGAAATGTTGGCTAAACTGATTTGTGTATGTATTTGAAGGTCCAGACATTCACATTAACTTGACTGTAATGAGACAAGGACGGTATGTAGAGATTCTGCATTGGGACTAGAGAATAGTGACCCATGAAAAGGTCTAGCTGTAGGGAACAGGAGGAAGAAGAATCCCTTGACGTGCAAAAGGGGCTGGAAATAGGTCATTTGCCCACAGGCCCATGTGGGAAAACATCATGATACATAGAGCACTGTAAGTGTGTGAGCTGTGAATATCTGTAAGTCTGAGAGTGCTGTGTTTGAATGAGTTGAAATTACACAGAGGCCTCCCTGGAATAGTCCTAACAAGGCTTAAAGGTAACACCAAAAAGAACAAGACATATTCAAAGTCTCAGGGGAAAAAATGGCTACCATGTCCTCATAAGGATGGATTAATCTTGAATAATTTTTTCTCTCTAATGTCCAGATTTAAAAATTAATGTTGATCAGTATTCAAGTAAACTGACTCATGTTTTAAATCATATATGTTTTATAAAGCATTATTCTTAATCAAATATTATATTTTCTATTCTGTTCCATTTAATTCTTTATCAGTTTCTATTTATATTATAAAATGTGTGACATTTTTATTCATTGTAAGTGCTTTCTTTCATTGTAGACATACTCTTGTTTACTATAAAGATAGAATTCTCTAGGGAAGTTATCCTTTAATAATGAGGCAGACATCAAAGAAGAGACAGTATTATTAGCAGAGGGAGAAATAATTCCAGAAAAAAAGGACTTGGCTCTGAAAGAATTATTAGTAAATAAAACCACTACATATCTCTGACAAATTTTGTTTTAAAATAACAAAAAAAGAGAATTTTTAGTTTAGCTGGAGCTAAAATACCTACTGACTAATGTGTACAATTTCAAAAGGAGCTGATGAAATTAACATACTCTAAGATACTTAGATGATAGGATTAGAGGGAAATTATTAACTTTAGGCTGTTAACACTGCATGTCAGAATAGGTATGTTATGAAAAACATAGAATAAATGATCCCTACAGGTTAAAAGAGAAAAGTGAAAGAAAATAGACAAAAGAAGTTAATTCAAAAGGCAGTTAGAAGGTGGATATACAACAATATAAAAGATAAGCCGTAATGTAAAGCAAAGATGACATAATCACATCTCAGTATAAATAATGCAATAGATGTAAATGTACTACACTCTCCAGATAAAAGATAAAAATGGTCAGGTAGAAGTAAAATTCAAGATATTAAATTTAAAAGGTACTTCTTAAATATAAGGATACAAAAAAGCACAAAGTATGATCATCAAAAGTATGTCAAGAAATTACTAGTAAAAGAAAACTGACATACTATATTAATATCAAACAAAACAGACTATAATACCAAATCATTTATGAGAAATAAAGAGGTTGCTTCTATTTTTTTCTTCTTACCAAAAGTTTTTTTTCTTTCTCTTTTTTGCTTTCTTCTGCCCCCACCCAGTTACTGGTTCTCTTTAAACATTTTCTTCCACAGCAGGAAAAAATAAGAAGATACATCATTATATACAGGTACAAATTCCCAATGAAGAATGTGACCATAATGTATTCCTAAAATGTGCCAATAAACTCAATTTATTCAAAGAAAGAAAAAAAAGGAAGGAAGGAGGAAGGTAGGAAGGAAGGAAGGAAGAAGTTGCTAGCTATTGGTAAGAGTTTCAGTTCAGTAGGAAACTATAACAAGTCTAATCTTGTATGAATTCTCCCTCAAATTGTCATAGCCATCATGAGAAATTCTAACATAGCTGTAAATGAAGGTTAGCTATCAATCTAACATAGCTATCAATGAAGGTACAAAAGCTAGAAACTTACAGTTAATGAACCTGAGCTAATGGACTTGTGAAACTTCCCCTCTAAATGCGGAGACAACATTTTCCTCAGGGTCTGGAGACGGGATATCTGTGTTCTGGAACACCATGAACTATATGCCAGGCACAAAGTTGGCCGCCATGAAATTAGCAAGACTTTAAATCATACAGAAGACTGTGATGACAATGAACTTGTTTTAATATGTAGCAAATAAAGATATCTAAGGAAACCACAAATATTGGGAACTTGAAAACTCTTAATAGATGAACCAAAAGAGAGAATTCACAATGAAATTGAAAAAATAAAATTTAGTACTAACAAAATGCTACACAAATGAAAACTTGTGCAGTGTACTTTCTATTTTTTTTTTTTTTGAGACGGGGTCTCACTTTGTAGTTCAGGCTGGCCCTGAGCTCATTACGTAGCCCAGGCAAGCCTCGAATTCAGCAATCCTCCTGTCTCTGCCTCCCGAGTGCTGGGATTACAGGCATGAGCCACCACGCCCGGCTGCAGTGTACTTTCTAAAGCAGTAGTAACAAACTCATGAAATACTGCAACCTGAAAATGCCTACAGAATAAGCCCAAAGAATATAAAAAGCAGTACTGAATGATATAAAGAAATATAGACCTCAGAGAAGATGAACCACAAATTTTTTAGAAAGCTAATTGGCAAGCCATTTGCAAGAGTAACTAATAAAAGATTTTAAATATTTTTTAAGAATAAAAGGGGATATAACTTGAGAAACTGCAATGATATAATATATAATAAAGTAATATTATGAAGAATTTCAGCAAGCAAATATAAAAATTAGATGAAATAGGTAAATTCCTAAAAATACAACTAGCCAAATCCAACAGAAATATATATTAATGGTCCTACTACCATTTAAAACATTAATCCATAAGTCCATCACATCCAGATGGCTTTCATGAGATACCACCACAGAAAAGACAAATCTAATGTCACACAAGAGCCCCAAAAAGTAAAAGCAGGAATTTCCTTCAGTTTATGAGTTTAATATAACTTCAATAATGGCACTATACACACAAACATGCCCATATGCATGAAAATACTTGGCAATCTTATGAATACTGATGCTAAATTAATGAACTAAGTATTATTCAATACAACTCAGCAATAAAATATGACTGTATTACCTACTGAGGCTGCCATAAAAGAGTACCACAAACTAGGAAACTTGAAGCAACTGAAATCTCTTCTCTCAGTTCTGGGTCCCAGAAATCCAAGAAGAACATGTTGACAGGGCCCTAATTTCTTGGAAGACTGAAGACGGAAGGTTCCTATTTTGCTTCTTCCTTGGGGCCCAAGGCAGCTTGAAACTGCCAGCTGATTTCATGATTTATTTGGAAGAGCAAAACAATTGCACATACATATGAATCCCTATATGGGCACAATCATAAAGCCTAAATAAGAGACAGTAAAGACTACTAAATAAATAGGTAGTCCATGTTTGCTTAGCTTAGATCTGGATCCTCTTGCAGAAGACTAAGCACTAGAGATTTGTCCCCAGCTTGGCCTTATGGGAGGTGGTAGAATCTCTACACCAGATGGCCTAGCGGGAGCTCTTTGGGTCTTATGGGGATCTACACAGGGATCAGGAGGGATCCCTCTTTCTCTTTCCTCCCTGCCCCATGAGGCCCATGAATGTTGTGGCCAGGAAGTGCTGCTTCACCGCAGCCCTCAAAGCAACAGGTTCATCAACAGAGACTGGAACCTCCAAAATTATGAAGCCAAATAAACCTTTCCTCTGTGTAATCTGATTATCCCAGGTATTTTTCAGTGACAGAAGCTGACTAATACAATGTTCTTGCATAATTTATTATTACAAAGATGCATATATTCTCCCTAAATTGACCCACACAGAATCCAGTTCAAATCCCAACAGGATTTATTGTTGTTGTTTCCACTGTTGAATTTACCAAAGTAACAGATAAAAGGACTTACTAGTTGATTAAAGATCAATAGGAAAGACAGAACTATAAAACTTTTAAAAGATAATATAAAAATGTATCTTTATGTTACAGAATAGGAAGCACTATTTAACATTCAAAAAATATAATCCATAAAGAAAATATTGATAAATTCTGGTACATTAAAATAGAAAAGGTCTGATCACTCAGTAAAAGATTCCATAGACTGAAATATAGGCTCCAAGAAAGAAGATATTGCAAAAACTTATAGCTGAAAAGAACTTATATTGAGAATATATAAAACTCCTGAGAATTAAGGAGATAAAGACAAATGATTCAAGTCATTTTAAGATGACTTGAACAGATACTTCATAGAAAATATCTACACATCAAAAGTGTTCAACTTTATTACCTCATTAGTAATCAGAGAAAATAATAGCCAAAAATGCAGTATCATTTTATACCAATATCCTAGAGAAAATGTTAAAATTCAAAAATGTAAGTTTTTGAAAAACACAGCAACCAAAATTTCTAAACACCACTGACTATTGTATAGATTAGTTAAACCCTTTTGGAAAACAATTTGACACTAATAAGTCTGAACATGTATCTACCCTGCAATATACCAATTTCACTATTAAGTGTATACTTGGGGAAATCCTTGCACATGCAAAATGTATGTACAAGAAAAACAGGAGGTAGTGCCACTGCCACAACTGCAATGCCTGAAATGAGTGTAGCGTCACTTCACATTACAGTAGAAAATTATTTTTATATTTATTTTTATACTTATACAATGGAATATTATAAGGCAATAAAAATAAATTGACCTATTCACATCAACATAGATGAATCAAAAACATAACAGTAAAATAAGTTAGAGAAAAAATGCACAATTTTTTTCTATGATGTAAGTATGATAAACAGATAAACCTAAATCATATGTTATTCATGTATACAGGGAAACCATAAAGAAAAGTGATGGAAAAGTGAACATGAAAACTATGATCCTGCTATAGAGGGGAAGCAGGTAGTGTGGAGGAGAATTAAATCAAGGAGGGTCACAACAGGAATAAAATCAAGGCAATATTTATGTCTTGGAAATGGATATATATTCGTGATACAACTTTTTATTATTACTCTTTACACTGGACATGAATTTTTATGTATTCCTTTAAATGCATAATAAATTTCACATTAAAAGTAAACAAAAAATAAGGTTTCAAGAACAGAAAACACATTTTGAATAAGAAATCAATAGTGTGTCCACGTGTATCAAAACCGCCATTTTACAGCACCCATGTCTTAAATACTAATGTACTTTCCTTTTCCTTCTTCATTCGAATCCATTACACACTGTTCATTAAACACCTATTGCATGATATTAAAACTTTATAAAGTAACAGTAAAAACTGTGGGAATAAACAAATAAACCAATGGAATAATATCAGTGACCTCAGACACACAGACCCTGGAAACATTCCTGCATATTCTGTGGTGACTCAATCCAACACTCACAACCCTCTAACACCAAAGTCATATTCTTAAGCCTTCCAAAGCTCAACAAAAAGGATTCCATAAATGGTGGTTGGCTGATAAATAATAAGAATGGATAATTCCAACTCTGAATAGCTTGTTTTCCTGCAGGCCAGAGGAAGTGAATATTAAGGATCCCATCCTTGCAGTCAAGTGGGCTGAATTTCAATTCCTCTTGCAGTGCGAAGAGTAGGGGCTAGAGAAGGTCACCCAGTATTTGTGGAACACATTTCACACATTACTAAAATATGGGTGATACAATGAGATATACTTGCACTGCGGCCTGGCAAGATGAAATACAATCAGCCTTCCATATCTGAAATTCTGCATGTGCAAATTGGACTAGCCACAGACAAGAAAGATCTGCAGCTATACCAAACATGCCCAACCTTTATTCTTGTCATTATTCCCAAAACTATGCGGTATAACAATAATTCAAGTATCATTTACATTGTATCAGGCATTGTGCCTATTCAACTTCATATACTATATTTAGCTCCTGATATGATTGCCAGACTAGGATTCCTTAATAAATAGATACTGTGTTGCATTGATGTGAATTAAGAAGGGAAGAGAAATCAACATTACTATAAAAAAGTAGAGTCAATGTCCACATTGGAAAATGCCACAGCTTTTTACTACTCTGTGGAAAAAAACAAAGCAGTGTTCTAAAGGCCAAATTTAATGGATTCCCAAGGTTATGGTACTGTGAAATTATGCTGCTGTGTAACAGAATTAGAATCAGTCATTCCAACATGTAAAATACCACAGAAGATAAAGTAATAAAACATAGTATACTTTAAGTGAATAGCCCAATTAGCCAAACACCAGGGAGAACTTAAATCAGAAAATAACTTTATATGAACAGGATAAGGGGCAAGCATTAATAAGCATTAATACTTGCAAGTAAAAAAAGAAAGTGGTAGCAATTATGTGATAATATTCCATCTCATCCAAACTTCATCACCAAAAAATATCTAATCCGTCCATATAACTCCCTTGTGAGATTCTTATGATATTCATAAATATGACCATAAAATAATCCTTAACCAAAATAAAAAGAAATAAACATATAACTATATAATATACAACCTAAAGCAATATAAGATACGTGCCAAATTTCCAAGTGTAGGGGTAGAATAAAGTTCAGAGGTTGCTTAATTCTATAATGTTTTGATAGCCACTCATTCGAGAGTTCACCAAATGAAATGTCATAGAGGAAATGAGTTAACTGATATCATTACTTTTAAAATACTGAGGAAAATAAATTTTATTTTGAAATCCACATTGTAAACACTTTCAGGAGTGTTTCATAAATTTTCATTTTTAAAAATATAAACCTGAATTTGTGTAATCTGTCTTCATAAATTTTCATAAATTTTCATTTTTAAAAATATAAACCTACTCTATAAAAATTTATGAAAAATTTTTCAAATTACTTTGTCTTCTTTTATACCTACATGACCAAGTGGTTTTACATGTTTAAAAACTCTATTTTTTATTTCATGACCAAGAGGAGAATCTAAAAAGCTCTGTTCATTTTTGCTTTTTCATTATCATCCTGGAATGATCTACTATAGTATTTCAAAGCAAGATCTTCCAAGCTATTACATTTTGCCATCTGGTTAACCTTATCAGTAAAGCACTACAAAACAAATCTCACACATTAAAATTCCATCCATTTTGCAGTTGTCTTGACCATAAAGAGTTGCCCAAAACTGATATAAATTATCGCAAGAGACCAGAAATGGGGTACATTAACCACTCATGATTGAATTCAACTGGAAGAAATGAGCATGTGACAAGCCCTGGCAGGTAATGGTGGTGACCGTGTTACAAGCGCAGACCTAAAAATGCTGGCTGCTCAGTTCACCCACACAGCATGAGCATGTTGGAAACATACCCAGGTACAAATATATTTAGACTTTTAGAGTTTTAGGAAGTAAGTATGCTCAATCTACAAGTTTTATCTCAAAGTTCTGTACCATATTCACGCTCTTCTCCCATGTTTCTGGATCAAAACAGAGTCGCTACAAAAAAAAAAAAAAACAGATTTGCTACAAAAATTATCCTGGTCCTGGAATCATAATAACATTAACACCTCCCCCAAGGAACAATAAGCAACTGTGAAAATTGTGTAACTAAATTTAGATTTAGGTGGAGAGCCAGTGCTTTATCCAAAGCATGGTCCTAGGAGATACACATTTCACTCTAAAAAGTTTATAAAATAGTGCCAGAAGATTCCAGTAGTAATAAACAAAAATAGCATGGCGCATGCCTACGTCCTTGTTGTCCTTGCC
Organism: Thryonomys swinderianus; assembly: GCA_004025085.1. Classification (NCBI taxonomy): domain Eukaryota; kingdom Metazoa; phylum Chordata; class Mammalia; order Rodentia; family Thryonomyidae; genus Thryonomys; species Thryonomys swinderianus. The sequence goes on from PVIC010000409.1 coordinate 86,851, forward strand.
TGGATTAGCTTCAGGCAGGAAGTGGCTTTCCAAAAGAAATTGTGACACAAGAAAATTATTTGTGGCCAAAAGAAGTCTAGAGCTAATAAACAAGAAGGCGATAATGTAATAATAAATATTCATATTTGGTGGAGAATGTAATGATCATAGCTATAATTGTTGTGTTTTGCTAGTTCAAAAGTTACCTTCTTATTTATTTCCATACAACAAGAAACTAGTCAAATGCTTCGTACACTGAGTATTCCATACCACTCTTCTCTCAGTTTTTCCTTGCTTTCCCACAGAATGCCAAGAACTTCCAAAATGCATTACCATGCAAATGCCTTGGGTGCCTTTACTATACATTTATATTGCAAGGTAATCAATAAATTATTATTTCAATATTTATTGGAATCTCAGAATAAGAAAGAAGACAGATTACACAAATTCATCTTCTGTGATTAATGGATGTCCCAGCATACACTGATGGAGTAGGTCAGTATGCAGACTATATTACTGAATATTTCAACCCGGGCTGTAAATATAGTATCTGTTTCTCTTAGGGACTGTCACACTGAGTGCAGTATAAAAGGCAATAAATTTCAGCAGATTAATTAACTCTTTGGTTACTGGGGCTGTGTGTCACCTATCCTGACACCTAATAAAAATTCCTTTAATGCCAAGACATAAAGAAGGGCCTCTTTGGAAATGAGTTATTAACAGCATTTCGTGAATAGATGGAGAAATTGTAGCCGAGCCATTTAAGTGTCATAAAGTGCAGCAAAGGCTGCTGGAGGCCTCTGAGGGACGCCAGGCAATACCATAACAATCAAATCTGAGATGGAAGAGGGATTGAGCTGTCCACTCAGAATTTTTATATTGTCAAAGAGCAGCGAGGAAATAATGTGATCAAGAAGTGAATTAACCTTGTGTGTGAAAGAAAGGGGATGATCTGATGGAAAAGGCAGTAAAGTAAAAATCACTCCATAATGCCTACATAGCAGCAAGCCAAGAGGGGCCCCTAATGTCTGCAGGCTGTCAGAGAACTGATCCAGGCCTCTAAGTACCATAAACCCATTACCTGCATTAGCCTATAATTGGAATACATTTATTCATGCTTTTTTAGTTCTTCAGGGTCTCTGCCTTGTATACCCACAGAGCATTAATTCCTATAAATGCTCTATCTTTGCAGGCTCCTGCAAAGGGCCAACCAGTCTTGGGTGGAAATTAACATTCAGTGTGAGAGAAAGAAAGTGCTGCACAGAAACCACAAGACTTGGGTCCCTTCTCCATTTCATACTGTGTTGCTCAGTTCAGCACCATGGCGGTCCCATCCAAAAGATTCTTTGGACACTTTCTCATGGCTATCAAGCTACCACACTTTTTATATTGCTCTGTTTCAAAACAAGAATTTCCACGACAGAAAATAACCAATATCCAAGAGTGACCTGTGTTTACCCATAATGCTTGGACAACTACTTTCCGTAATGTAAATTTAATTGTATCTCTTGAAGTTATACCACAGTATATAACAGTTTTTATAAAATTTTACTCCTAACAACCCAAGAGGAGTGTGAAAATAATTATAAAATTTAAATCAGCAATGTCTTCCTGAAGATGGCCGCTTTTGCCCAACTTACTTAGCTAATTTAGCAAACCCAGCAATTACTAGCCACTAGGTTCCTGATGCTAACAGCATCTTCCATACTGTAGGCACTGTTCTGTATGCTTTATATAGGCTGACTTAGGTCACCTGAATGACAACCCTATAAAGTAGTTTCTATTTATTGAACAGAGAGCTGGACCACAGAGAGGTCAATGAATTCCCTAAGGCCACACAGCAACTTTGAAACCACAAAAATATGTCTAGGAATTTGGTTTCCTGGCTACTTTGCATAATCGCCTAACCAAATGCAGCCAACATACAGCTCAAATTATTCATCTCAAATTATGAATACTATATGTGTGCTCTCATAATTAACTTTAAACTTGTGTATGAATCTTGATAAGCGGGGGTGTTGCCCTTAGGATTTTACTACTTCCACCACCCTTATCCTTGCTGCGTAATCAGCCCCTCTCTCTTCTGTATGAGAATGCCCCTTTCGTGAGCAGCCAGCCAGCCACGCGTCCGGCCTTCACCCGCCTCGCGCAGATCCTAGCTCCCTGACAGCTGCCCTCCCCTTGCGTACTTCTCCCAGGAGCTGTATCCACACGATCCCCCACTCGCTCTTTCCTTCTACTCCCGGTTCATTGCTCAGCCTCTTAGAGGCTGCTCTTTTGTGCCACTCCGTGGAAACTGCTGTGCTAAATCCGAAGGTCTCTTTTATGTCTTCATTTTGTTCAACCTTTACCAAAGCACACACAGTTAGCCACCCGTCTTCTTGGAAATCACTGCCTTGGTGGCTTCCCTGCTGTCACTCACTGTCTTTCTTTTTACCTCCTCCTACCTTACCTGAATTTGCTTCGCAGACTCCTCCTCCTTTACTCACCTTTATGGAGCTGAAGACCCCCAGAGCCCAGGTATGGTCCTCCCTCTGTCGTCTCTCATCTGGTACACCACCGTGATCAAGTCAGCAGCTAAATGAATTCAAAACCATACTACTCAGTGAAGTAAGTCACACACAGAAAATGAAATAATCACATGGTTTCTCTAATATGAGAGACCCAAACAGCAATAACTTAGAGAGCAAGATAGAAGACATGTTAAGAAACAGGGAGAAAGACTGAAAACAGAAAGCAGATCTCAGAAGGACAGAGAAGAGGGGAAGTAAAAATGACCAGGATGTGATGGGCCCGTGTGCCGACCCCCAAGCTGAATTCAATCACTCCATATTGCAAACTATACCAATAATTTTTTTAAACACACAAAAAATATTTTGCTGATTATGCTTATATGTTCACTTCCTCTTCCCATTCAGATGGTCCTTAACATCTCGGATTAGATATTGTACAAACCTCTTAGATTTAACACATACAGAATAGAATTCTTGATGTTTCCTAAACACACACATGCACATTCACAGACACATACACATACATATACACATACACACACAAATTGGGGGAAAAATTCCATCCAGCTACCTTCTATCCAGTTGCTTAAGCCAGAAACACAAGTCATCCTTGTTTTGGCTGAGGAGCCAGTATTCTGCCCCATACTAGCTATCAAGAGTGTCAGGAAGATTTTCTTCATTTACAAAAAGCCACATGGGATAAAATGTCCCTTCTGTCCAGGGTGTGACTGCCATTGGTGACAGTTTCATGATGCTGCATGGGGACATCACCAGAGTGACGGGATGGCCAAGCAGAAGCCAGTGTCCACTGGGTGTGTGACTGGAACACAGAGCCCAGCAAGCCAGAAGCTGACCCTGCTCTGCAGTTAATGTGAGTTTTTCAGCTCTTCACTCTTCTAAGACATTTTTAGTTGGGTCTTCTGCTACTGAAAACCATCTAATAGATGCATGTATCATTTCTCCATCAATCATCTGCATTAGAAAATCACCTTTAAATTTATATCATCCACAGTGCCTGTTTATCAGGAGCGTAGGTGGCTTGGCTGGATGGCCCAGCTGTGCAGTGTCTCAGGAAGTCACAGACATGATGTTAACCAGGGCTGCAACCAACTTGGAGCAGGAGGATCACCTTCCAAGTGTTTCATGTAGAGTGCGGTCCAGGCACACTCACAACCTGGTACTTCCTGCTCGAAGAGGGTGCAGTTCCTAGCCATGACCTTTCCAGGCTTTTGAAAGGACTCAGAACACAGCAACTAACTTCTCCCACACAACCGAACATTTAATGAGGCAAGCACAAACTGTTCTCTGTTAAGACCTAACCTTGGAAATCACAGAACATCACTTCCACCACATTCTGTTCATTACAAGGGAATTACCAATTCTGAGCCAGATTGGGAGGAAGGAGTTAGGCTCTGATTTAGAAAAGAATGTGTAATATTTTAAGCCACAATATGCACCTATTCTCCCTGCATTCTCAACTCGCTGATCTTTCAGTTTCTAGAACTTGCTACTCTCCTGTCTGCCTCCAAGTTCTTTCACATGTGTGCATTCCTGCCTGGCAGGTTCTTGCCCTGGCTCACCTTCCCTGGACATCTTTCTAACGCGGTTTCTCCTATTCCATTAATCTTGGTTATTGCTCCCTGAATGTTTCATGACAGAAGACCAGCTGTGGCTGGTCACTATTGCATCTTCAATTCCTTACACTGTCTGCTAAACAGTAGACACTCAAAAAATGGTTATTAAATGAATATATCAATGAATGAATAAAAGTATATAGATGGCTATCTACAAAATGTTTTTAAAGACCTCCAAAACCACTGAAAGGAAATGTCTAAGATGATAAGGTACTTAAGAAGTTTAATACAGAAAGTGACATAATAGCTACCTTTTAAATATTAAAGGACTACCATTGGGAAAAAAGATTAAGTTTATTCTTTATAATTCATGGAGTTGAATTAGAATGAATGAGTAACAAGTGTGAGAAAACAGACCTTAGCTGAACAAAAGAAAGACCTTCCTAACAAACAGTTATCTAAAAAAGGCAAATAAGTCCATTCATGAGAGAAATCTTCCTAACATTTGAAATGTTCAAACATGTTACATGATGACTAGCCACAATATCAGACAAGAAATTTGAAGATGGGAACTAATGAACCAGATATCTTAAAACTTTTCTTACATTCTAATATTTTTACATCATAATATTTTAACACAGTATAAGGCTTAATAGATATTTTTAAAGGTCTGATTTTTGTAGAATATAATAATAAAATCTGTAAGAAACTATTTCTGTCCATAGTCTTATGCTTTCAGAGATCTTGATTATGCAGAAAATAAATTTTTAAGAATTTATTTATTAGGAAAGTAGTATTTATTTTGAAATGTAAGAGTCATATATTGATATAATATAGGCATGGATCTTGAAACTAAGACTTTAATTGAATGTCTAACTAAAGGTATATTCCAGTCTTTCACTCAAAGCCCTAGATTCTATCTGTGCATTCAATCAATCTTGTAAAGTAACACAAGGGGAAAAATATTCTTTAAACAAGTATCAGAAATGTTCTTAAACAGATAAATAGACCAATTGTAGAATATCTAGAGTCCTGAATATTACACAAAAACAGAAAGAAATGACCCATTGAGCCACAAAAAAAGAAGTGAAAGAAACTTAAATCCACACTGTTAAGTTCGGTGATAGAGTAACAAAGTTTCCACATTTCCAAACATTAATCCTTCCCTCAAGAAGCTCACTTAATGAATGGTAAATATCACCTATTTTCAAAGTTACAACATTACATAATGCTAAAACTAAAGATGAGATCAAGAAATTACCCATGCCTAAAGCAAGCTTTCCTGTCCAACTAGTAAAAACATGTACACTAAGACCGCCACATACAGCCTGCCACAGACACATGTTGCTATTTGGGTCTAAAATGATTTGTACACATTATTTTTTATCCTATTTATCCATTGGTACATAAAGGTTTGTAATGATTCACCTTGGTCAACAGTATGAGCTGCTGTTGGCATGGTGATATTCCTTGTATGGGGTTATATGACCACAGAAGGAGGAGTGCTGTCAGCCTTCAAGGAGCCCCAAGGCTTGGCAAATCCTTAGAGAACACTGATCTGGTAGACAGCATCCCAGGGTTGGGAATTCCAAGGGTGATTCAGTTCATATCTATGCTACATGGATCCCTTGTATAATACCAAATTGGTCAGTCTAGTCTTTGCTGTACATTTCATGAGCTACTCCATTTCACTGTGGAAGTTACTATGCTTAAGGTCAGGAGACTGATTTTTCAATGACATTTAGTCTAGTTCTCCTTTCCAGAGCCACACAAGTCTAATCCCTTTTTCTATAACAGACATATACTTGAAGATAATAATTACATACTTATTTCTTCCATGCTTCTTCTCCATGTTATCATTTCAAGATACTAGAATCATGTAATTATATTTTATATAAAAACTAGTTTTTGGAAGGCTATATTCATACTTGAACAATAGCTACAAAGAGTTACACTTTGTTTCCTATGCCACACCTGATTTCAAAGAAAAAATATATCAGACTGAATAAATGTCATGGCTAAATATACTATGACTAAATAAACCAAAAATATATATCATGTAAATGTTTAAAAAACAGAAATGTAAGACTAACAGAAATAAATAAGATAAATATACATGAATTGACAAAAGAGGAAATTGTACATTTCATGTAGTCTGAACCCATTTTGGCTGAATCTAGTTTTTTTCAACTATAAAACCTAATAAATCTTAAGATATAAAGTTAAATTTTAAAAGAAGGTATAGAAAGCTATATATTATACCACCATCTTTTTTTTTTTTTTTTTGAAACAGGGTCTCACTTTGTAGTTCAGGCTGGCTCTGAGCTCACTATGTAGCCCAGGCAAGTCTCAAACTCAGCAATCTTCCTGCCTCTGCCTCTGAGTGCTGGGATTACAGGCATAAACCACCAGGTCCAGCATTGTGGAATGTGGTACTGATTGCTAGTGGGCGTGAGTCACCACACCCAAAATCCTATCATTGTGTATGGTTACTGGGATTGAACCAGGGGCTTTGCGCTTGCTAGGCAGGTGGCAGAACCACTGAGCTAAATCTCCGGCCCTGTACTAACATCTTAAAGTATTCAAAAAGAAAAAACAGGTGTATGTCTATATTTCTCACATATGCATGGTTTCTGGAAATACTGTACAATCTTCCAATAGTGCTACTTGCCTTAGGAAAGGAGAACTAGGTTAATTAGGCCAGCAGTGTACACTCAACTTTTTTCTACATAACTTTAACTTTTGAATTTTTAACTGAATATCTTTGATAATTACAAATAACATGAAAATATATTAAGATAATAAAATATAAAAAGTAATTTAAAAATTTTTAAAAGGCCAGAATAAAACATGTCTGAAGCATTTCCTGACCATTAGTACAGACCATAATATATTAATCAGCCTTAGAAAAATGAAAGGATCCAAGAATCTATTTCAAAGTTCAACCCATACTGAGATTCACCCCATATTTATCCAGACATAGAAGAAGTAGCATAATCCTCAAGTTCACATTTCTATATTACATATTATTATATTTAAATTTCTACACCTTTACATATTTTATGCAGTTAAATTGTATGTGTAAGTCTTGGATGGAGATTTAAAGAACATTTTGTTGGTGGTTTCCTCTTGCTGTGCAAAAGCTTTTTAGTAAGATGCAATCCCAGTTCTTTCTGCTAGTGCTCGTGCTGCTGAAGTTCTGTTCATAAAGCCTTACCCTAGGCCAACGTCTTCAAGAGTTGTACTTAACCTATTTTGCAACAGGTGTAGTGTTTATGTTTTAATAGTTAGGTCTCTAATCTACTCTGATTTAAGGTTTGGTGTGTAGTGAAAGAGATTTAGGTTTAATCTATGGCACGTTGAAACCCAGTTTTTCCAGCACCATTTGTTAAAGAGGCTATCTTTCCTCCATTGATAGTATTTGGCTCCTCTGTCAAAGATGAGGTGGCTTAATACATCTGGGGTTGTTCCTGGATCTTCTAGTCTGTTCCACTGATCCTGGGTCTGTTTCTTTGCCAGTATCATGCTGTTTTTTATCACCACAGCTTTGTAGTATAGTTTCAGGTTGGAGATTGTGATACTCCCTGCCCTGATCTTGTTGCCTAGAATTGCTTTGCTATTCTAGGTCTCTTGTGCTTCGAGGTGAATTTTTGGGTTACTTTCTCTAGCTCTGTGAAATATATTGTTAGGATTTCAATCAGGATTGTATTGAATCTATATAGTAGTTTGGTAGTATGGCCATTCTGACAATATTGGTTCATTCTATGCAGGAACAAGGGAATCTTTCCATTTTATGATATCCTCTTTGATTTCTCTCTTCAGAATGCTATAGTTTCCAAAACAAAGATCTTTTACCTCCTTTGTTAGACTGATTCCTAGATACTTGATTTTTGGGAGGAATGCTATTGTAAAGAGACTTGATTCCAATTTCTACTTCATTGAGTCCATTGTTCATGTATACAAAGCCTATTAATTTTTTACTGTTGACCTTGTATCAAGCTATGCAACTAAATCTGGCAATTAAGTCTAGCAGTCTTTTGGTTGAGTTTTTAGGATCTTCTATGTTGAGTATCATGTCATCAGCAAATAATGACAGTTTAATTTCTTCCTTACCTATCTTTATTCCTTTTATTTATTTATTTATTTTGCCTAATTGCTGTGGCTGTTTCCAAAACTATATTTAAAAGGAGTGGTGATAGTGGTCATCCTTGTCTTGTTCTTGATCTTAGCATGAAAGATTTCAGTTTTTGACCACTTAATATGATGTTGGCTGTTGTTTTCTTATACATAAATTTTATCAGTTTGAGATAAAGACCATCTATTCCAGTTTTCTGTGGGATTTTGATCATGAATGGGTGTTGGATTTTGTCAAATGTTTTTACTGCATCTACTGAGATGACCATTTCTTTTTGTCCTTGAGTCTGTTAACGTAGTATATTATGTTTACTGATTTACAAGTGTTGAACTTTCTTTGCATCCCTGGGATGAATTCAACTTGGTCAGGGCATGTGCTCCTCTTGATGATTTCTGCATTCTGTTTGCTAGTATTTTACTGAGGATTTTTGCATCAATGTTCATTAGGGAGATTGGCTTGCAGTTCTCTTTCTTGGTTGGGTCTTTCTCTGCTTTTGGAATCAAGGTAATGATTGCTTCTAGGAATTAATTTAGAAGTATTGCTTCCCTTTCAATTTCATTAAACAGTTTGAAGAGTACTGGCATTAGCTCTTCTCTAAAAGTCTTGTAGTATTCATCAGTAAAGACATCAGGGCCAGGACTTTTGTCAGTAGATTTTCAATTACATTTTCCATTTCACACATTGATATTGAGGTGTTTAGCATTTTCATATCTTCTTATTCAACTTTGGAAGTTTCTAGGAATCTATCCATTTCTTTTGTGTTTTCCGTCTTCTTGGAGTACAGATTCTTAAATTACGTGTCTATTATCCTCCAAATTTCTGCTGGATCTATGGTGATATTCCCCTTTTCATTCCTGATTGCATGGATTTGAGCCTTCTCCTTCCATTTTTTGATAAGGTTGGCTAAGTTTTGTCAATTTTACTTATTCTTTCAAAGAGCCAACTCTTTGATCATTTTTTGTATTATTCTTAGTCTCCACTGCATTAATTTCTGCTCTAATCCTTATAATTTCCTCTCCTATAAGAGCTTTGAGTTTATCTTGCTCCTCTTTGTCAAGTAGTTAGAGGTTCAGCATTAGGTTATTCATCTGAGCCCACTCTGTTTTCCTAGTATTCATTGCTATGAATTCTTCTCATAGAACTTCTTTCATTGTGCCCCATTTATTCCTGTATGTTATACTGGGATTAGCATTTAATTGTAGAAACTGTTTAATTTCTTCTGTGACCCACTGGTTCCTCAGGAGAGTGTTGTTCATTTCCATGTGTTTGTGAGGATTCTTTTGCTATTGACCTCCCATTTCAAGGCATTATGGTCTGACAATATACAGGGGATAACTTCAATTCTTTTGCATGTACTTAAGCATACTCATGAACTAGCATGTGATCTACTTTGGACAATGGTGCTGTGACCAGCTGAAAAGAACATATATTCTGTTTTTCTAGGGTGAAATACTCTATAGACGACTAGTGGGTCCCTTTGTTCAAAAGTTTGGTTCAGCTTGAGTTTTTGTCTAGTTGATCTATTTGTGATAGTGGAGTATTGAGGTACCCTACTATAGTATTGTATTAGTACTTACCTGGTTTTTCATGTACATTAATATTTGTTTTATATAGTTGGGTGCACTAGAACTTGATGCATAAATACTAAGGTCATTTCTTCCTCTTGAGTTGTTTCCTGTATGATGATGCAGTGTCCTTGTTTCTCTTAATCAGTTTTGGTTTAAAATCTATTTTGTCTGCAAATAAAATAGCCACTCCTGCTTTTTTACAGTTTCTTATCACATTGAGAGTTGTTTTCCATCCTTTTACTTTTAGTAAAAGGATGGATTTCTTTCTCAATTAGGTGCACTTTCTTATATACAACATATTGTGAGATCTTGCTTCTTAATCCATTCTGTCGGTCTGTATCTTTTAATTGGCACACTGAAACCATTGACATTATGGGTATGACTGATATGTACCGATTTAGCCCTCTCATGATGTTTTTCCTGTTCTTGGCTCTTTTATTTTTTACTCTTCTCCCTTTCCATGTAGTTTCTTGCCTTTCCCAATGAGTTCACTCTGCTGGGTCTCATGGGATTGTCACATTCATTGTCTTTCTGTAGGATATTGTTTAGAATTTTTTGGGATGCAGGTTTTGTATTCACGAAGTTTCTTTGGTGTTCTTTGTCATGGTAGTATCTTATTTCCCCACAAATTTTGAAGTCTTGTTGTGCAGGACAAATCAATCTAGGTTGGAAATTTTCTTTTAGGGCTTGAAATACTTCACTCCAGGTTCTCCTTGACTTAAATGTTTGCCCTAAGGGCTGGAGGGTTAGCTCAGTGGTTCCGGCGCCTGCCTCGCAAGCGCAAGGTCCTGAGTTTGATCCCCAGTGACCACATATAATGCTGGGCATGGAGACACGCCCACCAACAATCAACACCGCATACCACAATGCCGGACATGGTGGCTCACGCCTGAAATCCCAGCACTCAGGAGGCAGAGACAGGAGGATTGCTGAGCACCTGGGCACCATAGTGAGCTCAGGGCCAGCCTGAACTACAAAGCAAGACCCTGTCTCAAAAAAGCAAAAAAAAAAAAAATGTTTGCCCTAAGAAGTCTGTTGTGATTCTAATGGACTTTCCTTTGTGTGTGATTTGTTTCTTTTCTCTGACTGCTTTCAATATTTTGTTCTTCTGTTGGGTTTCTGGAACCTTATTATACGCCTAAGTTTAGATTTTTTTATCATGGCCACTTGGGGTCCTATATGCCTCACTTATTTGTACGTCAAGTTCTTTTCCTTTTCCTGTGAAGTTTTCTGCCATTTCATCTGTGTCCTGTTTCTTTACACCGTCTCCTGTTTACTGTGCCTCCTGTTTACACTGGCTCCTGTTTCTTCATTGACTCCAACCAGTCTTAAGTTATTCTTCTTTGCATCATCTAGCAGCTGCTGGAATGATTTCTTGGAATCCCTTGCTATTTTGCATAAATTATTCCTTTCCTTTTCGCTGGCTGCAAGCTTATCTTCTAATTCTGATTATTTGGTCTTTACATTCATTCATCTTATTTTTCAAGCTTTCAGTGGAGTTGTTCATCTCCTGGGAATATGTTTTAAGCTGTTTAACAGATTCTATCATGTTCCTGATTTCTTCTTTAGTGTTGTCAAACATATTTTTCACTATGGACACTATCTCTGTTTTTATCTGAGAAAATATTTATGTTTTTCATTTTACAGGTTCCTCTTTTGATACTGGCTGAGAGAGTCCTGGGGTTTGAGCTTCAGTTGGCTCTATTCCTTTTTCCCTGTTTTCCCTTGTGGTGATGAAATTTGTGTCTGGGTTTTTTTCATTTTTTTTTTCTTTCATTTTATGATGATGATTTTGGTTTCATTCCTGGCTTGCTTCTGGTCAATATTTAATGCAAGTCTTTTCTTAATATTCAGAACTCTTAGATGACTACTTCCTGGGTTGTCCTCCTTGGATCTGTAATGGTCCTTAAGGGAGCTCAGTTCTGGCATACTATGGAAGGTATCTGAACAGAACAATCACAATATCTCAGTTGACATAACACTATCAGTATCATCAACAACAGTATTGAACATAGCACATGAAATGATAAGCTTTGGAAGTTACTATTCTGACACTTTAACCTCATGAATTAGATCTGTGACCATGCCAAAATTTAGAACAATACTTTTATAACTTGCAGGTCCTTCAATATAGCAGCAGCACCTTTGGGGACAAAAGGTCACCAGGGCAGTTGGGGAGATCAAAAGAGAGGGAGAAGTTAGAAATAGGGTTAGAGGATATATAAAGATCACACAAATGTCAGGAAACTAATAGATACTAGAGGACAAAAGAGGGAAAAATAAAACAGAATAGACTAACAATAGCAGGACCACTAGAAACTTTATTTACCTTCCTGTAATACAGAAAAAAGAGAGAACAGGGAAGACTGAAATGCATTAACTTCTGGGAACTGATTCTGACTAGAGGACAGGAGAGGATGAAAAAAAAAAAAGTGAATAGGGTACCCAGAACCAGCAGGTTAACAGGAGACTATTTTCACTATCCTGTAAAAATAAGAGCAGTTGAGAAAAAAAATCCTGAAATTGGACAGACTCAGCAATAATACAGAAATGAAAAATGAAAGTTAGGTCAAAAAAAAGGAAGAAAAATAACAAAACAAAACTACCAAAAGGGCCCTTCACAGCATGGATCTGCTGTCTCCTGGAGATGATGTGGGCAGTAGTAGCACAGAGACTGGAGCTGATTAGTCACAGGGAGACAGCCATCATCCCACCCAGGTTCTGGCTATAATCCCTGAGTTGTACTCAATGAAATCCTGTAGGTTTGAAGTCTGTAAGAGTCCAGGGTCTCATAGGTAGAACTTACTCCATCAACTCAATGATGGCTTTAGTCAACAGGATTGCTTCATTCTTCCAGTGGGTATTTTTGCAATGTGGTGGACAGAACAGAGGAACACACCAAAGGCCTCTGCGTAGGTTCCAGTACCACCGCCACACTTACTCAGTGTGCCCAGACAAGTAAAAGTGGTCTCTGGAGGTTCCTCCCCATGCCGCTGCTGAGTATAGGCAGAAAAGTAGATGAGATTTCTATGGGCTTCTCCTCCCACATTGGTCATGAGAGAGCTCAGGACCCAAGTGCTATGGAACGACCCCCCAGAAAGCATGTCAGGGGCCTCCCCGTGGCAGCAGCACAGTATGGGCAGACAAGTAGGTGGAGTTTCTGTGGCCTTCTCTGCATGGAGGAAAACTCTAGAATGCTGTGGAATGGCATCCAGGCCCACACATCAGAGGGCTCCCAGAAATAAATTTTAGTATATGTGCTGCCAAAGAGAGCACCCAGAAATATATTTTTAAAGGCAAATCAAAATAACCTTCAGATTGTAGTGAGTTTTTCTCATGAATGGCCAGGAAAAATAAACATTTTTTTTTCTGCTGAAGTTTAGAATGTGACTGAATATAAAATGTTTCAAGTACTCACAAGCCAATGAATAACACATTTCAGATGTCTACACCAGTCATGCCAGGAACTTGCAATTGGATAAATGGAAAGATAGCTTTAGAACTCATTCACTCATCTAAATATATTACCAACTAAGTCACCTCATTCTACCCACTAAATATCTAATTAGAAACAAATGATAAGGGTTATTTAAAAATGCTCTATTCTAGCTTCTTCACCACATAAAAATCTGTTCATTCATTATATACCAAATGTCCCCTAGTATTTTATTAGACAGTGTTAGTCATATTCCTGCCACTGTAAGAAAGAAAAAGAGAGAAAGACAAGTAGACAGACAGACAGAGATTGAGAGACAGATCTTAATCCAAATAAAAGAGCACATCCCCAATAACCGAACTTCCTCCAAGCGGGCCCTACTTCTTATAAATTCCACCTCCTCCAAATAGCTTCACAGGCTGGTAACCAAGCTATAACAAATGATTCATGGGGGGGTGCAAGATCCAATCCATAATAGGCAATGAGGATAAACAGAACAGTCACTGTCTCCTAAGAGCTCTCAGCCCAGGGAAGGAAAGAGAGAACTGTACAAAGAGAAATATACAAATTCTTCAGAGTAGTGTCATTACTTCTATAAAAGAGGAAACAGATATGGGTACAAGAATTGCAGTGGCCCAAAAGAGGTAACCGTAAATTATTTCTCAAAGAGAATAAGGAACGATCTTTAGGAAGGTGCAAACTTCTCAAATTATAGAGTTTGATTGTCAGGGTGTTGGCCAGATATATGAGATGGATATGCAGAGATAAATGGCTTTTGGAGTCACACATATCCAAAACCTCCTGAAATGCATGGTTAACAGTTAAAGGTAACCTACAAGGCCAGTAGTTCAAGAAAGATCACACCATTCTTACTCATCAACAATATGGTCTAGTAGCAAAGTTGGTGAAATATATATGTTGGTAAAGTCCAAGAGGTTTTCCATTGGCTTGACTTGGGGATTACAGAGAGGAGACAACTAGGTCTTGATTTCTAATGAAGTCCTATTCAGAAGGAGACCTGAGGGTTCCACAAAGCATCCCTGTGAGACTCTAACAGACTAGACAGATATCTCTGTCTAACTGATACTAGCATCATTAAACAAAGAAAGCCCATGGGGGTCTTTTGTCTCCATATTAGAACCAATTAGTTCATGAGGAAGAAGGGGGAAAATTACTTGCTGGATTTATTTAGTCTTTCAGCCTCTGTGAAGGTCTGAACTTATCCAGGCAAAGTTCCTTTCGCCACTTAGTTGAACCCCTTGATGGCTCAGATTGCACTTCAAGTCCCTTGATGACTCTACTTGTAGGTTAAGCCCCTTGATATTAAAGCTGGTATTTCAATTCCCTTCATGACTGTACTCAACTTGAATGGAGCAAATGAAAAAAAACTGTCTTTTGCATTTACTTCAATAGTAAAAAGGCTAAGCACAGGAGTAGCTCTGCATTTGTATAGTCAGTTTCTTTAATTAAATTTTAAACATTGTCTATTTGTTCTGCTGAGGTCATCAGACATAAGGCTTTAAATTATCTGCACTTAAGAAAGAAAGATATAGCCCCAGGAAGAATTTAAAATAGGGATAAAGAAGTTAGCTAAAATCAGTTTGAGCAGTTCCTTCAAGCCACTGACCCACCCCAGCAAAAGGCCCTTAACATTTTCTGTTAAAATGGACAAATTTTTATTTTCCATGTGAGGAACATCTCTGGTGCCGGTTAAAAGAATTCAAAAAGTACTAGAAAGTAGGACAGCTTTTATAGAATGGAATATTTCTATAGGAAACTTGGTGTGGGAATGTGATGAGGGGAAGGAATAAATATGATACAGAAAGAAAATAAAAGAGCATGTATAAAGGAGGGAGGAGGTGTGGGTGGGTAGGGATATGGGTAAAAATGAGAATTAACTTGTGTCATATACTGGTACAAATTCCCCAATGTTATATGTGATTTTGAGATGTATATAAATTGTACCAATAAAGAATTCAATTATTAAAAAAAAGAATTCAAAACGGAATCTTGTTCTTTAAAATCAGAACCTTAGCTTGTAAAGCCAAAAGTGGAGGTAACTGACATAAACCCCTCTAACTGAATGATTCCACGCAGACCCTAAAACTATGAATTGGTGCTACCCACATGCAGAGTACAGCACCCTTAATCCAAGCAACACATTAAAAAAGAAACATTCCTTTGCAAAACTAAAATAAGTGCAACTACTAATTTCCAAAAGAAAGAAGAGCAAACTACACAAACTGAGAAAGAAAATCCATCTTCAAAACTGGGGTAAATAACCTGGAGGTCAGGTTAATTTCCAAAAAACTAAAATACAACAAACTGGGCCAGAGATTTAGTTCAGTGGTTCTGGTGCCTGCCTCACAAGTGTGTGATGGCTCATGCCTATAATTCCAGCACTGAGGAGGCAGGAGGATTGCTGTGAGTTCAAGGTTACCCTGGGCTACATAGTGAGCTCAGGGCCAGCCTGAACTATGAAGTGAGACCCTGACTCAAAAAAGAATAAAAAGAAAGTAAAACAAACTGGCTTGTAAACAAGGACCCATGGAGTGAACCCAAGCTGCTAGAAAGTAAAACAGAGCCTACATTTCATTCCCCTTCTTCACAACCAGGACAAGAAGCCTCATCTAGGTTCCTGAATAACTAAAATAATATAAAAAAATCAGTTATATAAATATAATATCTGTCATTGGCTGTATATTAGAGTTTTACCTTCATCAAAGGTAATATATATAGCTTTGAATAAGTGCTATTTATTATGATGGGTCATCTAACATAATTGCTTTTGGTTGCAGTTAAAAGGTTAAATTTTCTGTGTCAAAAATAATGTTGAGGGCCAGAAATTTAGCTCAGTGACTCCAAGGTCTGCCTAGCAATCACAAGGTCCCTGCTTTGGTCCCTGATAACCACATATAACAATACCAGGCATGGTGACTCACACCCACCAGCAATCAATACCACACACCACAATGCTGGGTGTAGTGGCTCATGCCTATAATCCTAGCACTCGGGAAGCAGAGGCAGGAGAATTGCTGAGTTCGAGGCTTGCCTGAGCTACATAGTGAGCTCAGGGTCAGCCTGAACTACAAAAGCAAGACCCTGTCTCAAAAAAAAAAAAAAAAGGAACTGAAAGAGTATTTAAATATTAACCTATAATAATCAGTCAATAATCAGTTTATGATTGGTTAAAGAAACAATTATTATCTACATTTATGGCATAACTTACATATTTGGACATATATACATAACAAGCTATGCTGTGATTTTAAACTTTCAAGGTAAGTTTATCAAGTTAAGACTACATAAGTTTAATACATACAAAGAAAACAAAAGGTGCTTTTTCATAAAATATGTTTAGAATTTAAATGTATAAAATGATCAAACTTTGACATCTCTTTAAATTTGGTCCTGATATTTAAAGTTAATCTATATCTACTTGTTTAGATTAAACAAGCATTGTTGTTATGGTATAAGTGAGATACACTCATATAGTGGGTGATAAGCCTATTTATGGCCATTAATAGTTTCCAAACTTTCAGAGCTATAAAGATGTCTTTAGTTCTTATCAATCCAGTTACACCCTATAAAACCTGTTAAAGGAGTTTAAAATTTGTGTTGAGAAGAAACTAAGTATATGTAAAATTTCTATATAGCTGTGGTAACAATTATTGCTAACCTCATTGTACACAAAGTTAAGCATTTATGCTTCCCAAGTGTATAAGCCTTCAAAAACACAAAACTGAGGGAAAATATTGCACCAGTAACTTATGGTGATAATCTATTTTTGGCTCAATCATCTGCTTTTCCTTCATTTGTCTATGATAAAATGTGCATGTCAGTCAAGCATAATACAGCCAATACTATTTCAGGCTTATTTTATGTGATAGCACTGTACAGAACAGGCAATATCACTCTAGAAATTAAAGGTTAGAGATTAATAACCTATAAAAAGGTTCCGTTCAGAGAAGTCTCTGAGATTCTTTCATGTTGATAGATCTCAGTTAAGGGTAGTCCCTCTAGGCCTTCTTGAAGTTTGAATTGGACACTGACTCTAAGTAATCTCTCATCCTTTGCACCATGCTACAGTTATGAACTGTGACACTTGACAAGAGTAAATTTTTTCATGTGAATTCAAATAACTGGTTTCAATGTAATACTCATTTTGCAACACTGTACCCTAACAGCTTGATCAAAGATTAATACTCTAGCTATTGCACATACGCACATAGGAGGTTTAGCTTAGGTGGTGAATTTACCTACTCAATTTTCCTACCTACAAATGAAGAATTTGTAAACTCTAACATAATGTTATATGTATGCACACACCCCCGTGCACATGTATTTGCACAAATTTTAACATATAACATATCATAGTTGTTAAGTATTATTTTAAAACAAATCCAATTCAGCTTATTTATAATAATTTTATACCAAAAATTTAACAAATCAAAGTATTTTGTGCTGCTATAAAAGTATTATACCAGCTGACTACTTAGCATGGAACTGAAGTGAACTATCTTTTCACTACTGCTACCTCTCTTATTTATCAGAATGTGTTTTAGAAGGATTATTTTAAATAATACAGCTAATTCAACATAAAATTGACTTAGTTACTTAAATGGTCCAAGTACACTATCAACTTTAAATGTATCCAAAACAATTAAAATTTCTGGTGTTATGTTTTAAAAGTGGGAAATAAAGTATTGGAGCTCACCACATGTAAATTCCCAGCAGGTAACAAAAGATAAGCTTGGCATTGCAATAGCACCTATTTTCTCGGGTAACTGAACAGGCTATGGCAGTACATTGGCTTTAAAAGACGAATAATACACTCATGTCTTACAAACAACAGCAATCACTGTAGATACTGGTCAACAGATACTGCACCTAAACAATCTTAGGTGAGAAATGCATCTTTCCACAATTCTCAGTATTCTCAAAGCTCTTATCAAGAATGTCCTTTAAAATAATTTGAGAATAATTTAAGGGAAGTGTATCTTTCCCCACAATCAGTATTCTTTACAGACATTCTGTTTAGCAGTGTGCCCTTGAAAATAGAGTTTCTGTCCAATGGTGAAGTGCATCACAGTGCCAGCTACACTCTTTACCCAGGCCCCCAACTATTGAGGCTGTCACACATGTAACAGAACTTCTGATATCTCAACAGCTTAGGAAACACAGTTTTTTCACATCCTTTTTATCAATATTAACATCCAAAAACATTAAAAGAAAAAGACAAAGAAAAAAACCATCTTCAATATCATGATATCCTAAAGTAGAATGAAACACAGTACTCCTTTTCTCCAGGCTGTATTGATTCGTGTAGATTTTTTGTGATGAATGCAATATAATAGTCCTACAAAAAGACAATTGAAATAACATTTCCCTTTCCATATTAGCCCTATCATAGATCCTAAATGTCTAATGTATGAAAAGCTGGCCATTCTATTTCTAAAATAAAACATGCTTCACATTGTTGCTGATTACATCAAAATAATCACACAGTTTTAAAGAGAAAGAGTATATGTATACATGTAATATATATAGGTATGTATCACATACATTCACACAAGCTTGTTTTGGGAACGTTTTGATAACATGAAACTAAATAATACATGATAACACATTACTTAGTTGGGATGAAACTCAAAAGAATTTCAGGGGTGGGAAAGGAAATTGTTAAAAGGATCTTAGGGGCTGGGCCAAAGGGTTAGCTCAGTGGTTCCGGCACCTGCCTCACAAGCACAAGGTCCTGAGTTCGATCCCCAGTAATCACATACAATGCTGGGTGTGGAGACTCACGCCCACCAACAATCAATACCGCATACTACAGTGCTGGGCGTGGTGGCTCAGCCTGTAATCCTAGCACTTAGGAGGCAGAGACAGGAGGATTGCTGAGTTCGAAGCTTGCCTGGGCTACATAGTGAGCTCAGTGCCAGCCTGAACTACAAAGTGAGACCCTGTCTCAAAAAAAAAAAGGATCTTAGGAGAAACAGATTTAAGTTAGTTGCTTTAAATTCAATATTCATTTTACCAATTTATATCTGATTATAACTTCAAAATGGCAACAACTCCTGTACAAGAACACTAAATTTTTATGATGTGCTATAATCAGACTGGCAATAAGAGATATAATATAATTTAAAGAAGAAACAATATAAAGTGAATAGCCAGTATGTATTTTTTGTAAGACAGAAAATTATGTTTTAAAAACCAATTCAAACAGCTGAGAAAAATACAAGACATTTAACTTCACTTTATATTTTCTTCAACCTCTGTATAAGAATGATAAGGATATATGTGAATATTTTAGGCACTTGTGTATATAGAAATGCGTTATAATACTTTAATGATAAAGTAAAGCAGCATTCTCAATCATTAGTAACCTAAGTGATCACATCCTCTAGACAAGATAAAGAAGATATTAACTTTGTTTTATAAATGGAGTATTACTCTGCCATAAAGAATGATGTGTTTAGGGCTGGGGATTTAGCTCAAGTGGTACCACACCAAACTTGGATGCACAAGGGCCTGAGTTCAATCCCCAGTACTGTGTATAAAAAACAAACAAACAAAAAAGAATGATGTGTTTGAGTCATTTATACTCAAATGGGCATGTCTTAAGGACATACTAATAAGTGAAATAAATAGGTCACAGGTGTATAAATATCATTTTTTCTTTGATATGAGAAACTGAACACGTAAATAAGTTCTAGAATGCATGATATTGTAAAATAGTAAATATTCAAAGGAAAATGGGCTTTAGAGTAAGTAATGAGGGGAAAGTAAAAAATTTGATGGTTAAAAAAGGAAACAAAGCTTGTGCATATAGAAGAAGGGGGGTTGTAGGGTGAGCAGGGGAAGGAGAAAAATGAAAATTAAGTCATGCATATACTGGTACAAGTTCTAAATGTTGAGTGTAATCATGATCTGTATATATAACGTACCAATAAAGATTCAAATAAAAATGTGAATTTATATTTTTCTAAGATTATTAATATTAAAGTTTTGTATTATTTTTCTGTTTATTATATTTCAGTTTGAAATTATCTTTTAAGAAATAATTATATGGGCCGGAGATTTAGCTCAATGGTTCCAGCACCTGCCTAGCAAGCACAAGGTCCCTGGTTCAAACCCCACTAACCACATACAATACTGGAGGTGGAGACTCATGCCCACCAGCCATCAATACCACATATCACAGTGCCGGGCATGGTGGCTCTCACTTGTAATCCCAGCACTCAGGAGACAGAGGCAGGAGGATTGCTGAGTTTGAGACTTGCCTTGGTTATATAGTGAGCTCACGGCCAGCCTGAACTACAAAGCAAGACCCTGTCTCAAAAAAAAAAAATTATTTGCTTTATATACATCTTAAAAACTAAAAGAAATAGCCACATCATGTACATTAATAAGTTGTATTACTCAACTGTAGAAACTTTCTCTAAGGTACAGATAAAAAATAAAGAAGTATCTTTATCATCCATTTCAGTGTATGAATGAATATTAGTTCTAATAGAAAAAATTAGAACAAATTCTTTTTAGTCATGTTTCCTGGAAATGCAAAATTACAATGTTGTTTTATATCAATTATATAATACATGTTGTTTTATACCAATTATATATTGTAGATATTATAATTTTATATTTATCTACATATTTCATTTTATGAATATTTAACGTACCTGTATGTTATGCTATTAGTTTTTCTCCAGAGTATCAGGATCACTTCACGTGATTTGAAGTTGTTTTGTTGGTATAGGTAATGAACCTAGTGCCTTCACACTGAGCCACTTTCTCAGCCCTATTTTCTTTCTTTATTTTCAGGTAGGTTCTTGTTAAATCCCAAAGTCAGTCTAGGCTTGAACTTGTGATCTTCTTGCCTCAGTCTCCTAGAGTGCTCGCACTACAAGTATTCACCACCATGCCTAGCTAACAGTTTGAAATTTTTAAACTATTAAATATAAAACTCCCTTTAACTGCAATGTTAATTAACTGAAAAACTAGTGATTTCCACATCTCAGGCTATTATTATAATGAAATCTTTTACTTGGTTCATTACATGAAAGACTATAAAAGATCTAAAATAACAAGTTTTATTTTCAGTAGCCAAAGGAGAGCTCTAAAACTAAGTATAAATTTTACTTTATTTAATTGTATGCATGACTTCAAACTTTTCATTTTATAAAAGCATCTTCAGTGAAATATATCAATATTTACTTTTAATGCTTCTCCCCTGGGAAAAAAATACCAAAACTATTTGTCACATCCTAGGTTTTGCTCTATTCCAAAGATAGAAAGGAGCCATCTACTTTGAGTTTACAGCAGTGTCTGCTAATTCACCAGCACAGAGATCCTCAAATTGTGCATTTATTGTTGATCAGTTACTCGATCAAAGATTAAAACTCCTTTATATATTGGAAAGACTATTTCTATTGAATTTATTTAAAATTTGTTTCACTTAAAAACAAATCCATGTGAGCCCAGTGGCTAATAGGTCATGATCTGTGTCCAAGAAATATATGAACAACAACTCAGGAGAGTAGTTTTCATCTTTTATGATGCTTGAAAAGCAAATTTCTAAACCACACAAGCAGAAGAAAAGACCTCACAACATATACAAAAGGAAAAAAACTCAAAGTAGATCATAGATCTAGATGTAGAACCAAAAACCAGAAACTATACTAAAGAAACACAAGAAAAATCTTTGTGACACTAAATCTAGCTAGATAAATTAGATATGGCATAAAAAGTATAATCTACTAAAAATAATTAAGGTACATCAAAATTAACTTCTTACTCTTCAAGATACTGCAAAGAACATAATAAAAGAAGTGTCAACATAGAGAAAAATACTTCAGAGTTGTATTTCTGATAAATGGATTGACATCTGGAATATACAAAGAACTCTCAAAATGCAAATATAAGAAAAAACTTCAGTATATGATGATGAATATGTTAATTTGCTTAAGAATCATTTTGCTATTGTATACATATGAAAACATCACATTTACACCCAAAATATAGATACTAATAAAAATTGTGATGGATGCACATTTCTCAAAAGAAATCAAATAACAGATACATGAAAAAATTTTCATCCTTAGCTATTGAAGAAATTCATCAAAATAATACCAACATTCTACCTTACTACACTAAAAATAGCTATCATCAAACACTCAAACAATAACAAATGCTAGTAAGGTTGTGAAGAGAAAGAATTTTCTGCACTGTTGATGAGACTATAAACTAGTACAATCACTAAGGAAATCAGATTGACATTCCTCAAGATACTAAAAATAGAAATTCCAGTTGATCCATCTATACCTCTCCTTGGCACCTTCCTAAAAGAGTTAAAGACATCATATTACAGTGATATGTGCACACCCATGTTTACAGTAGCACAATAGCTAAATTATGGCTTACATGTCCAACAACAGATGAACGGATAAAGAAAATTTTATATACAAAATTAAGTACTACTCAGCCACTCGGAAAAAAATGTGCAGATCTTGAGACTAAATGAAATAAATCAGACACAGAAAATTAAGTATTATATAGTTTCTGTTACATGACCACAAAGCTTAGAAACTTGGGCTTGTAGAAGTTTGGAAAGGCTTGGAAATATCACTGAGAAAAGCCTTAGAGTGCTATAAGCCAACTTTGATGACAGATTCTGCATGGAGCTCAGAAGACAGAATGCTGATAGCAACATACACAGTAAGGGTCAAGCTTGTGCCTCAGATAAACCTCATTGGTTTTGATATTGCCACTGTGAAAAAACAGAGGTAATCCTTAAAACAGCTGTTGTCAGCCTTTTGCTCATTAGAATTTTTTTATGTTTAGTCATGGGAAGTAAAATGATTAGATTCTTCATATACATCATATTTAAGAACACTGAATATGACTCCACAAGGCAGGGCACTCTGATTGACATGCTGGCTTTCATGGTGGCCATAATAATTATATTGATCTTGCTTCTGTGGACTAGAAGAACCTACTGGACTTCCATTATTCAGGTATCCCATTACCTGCATTATTCTTACTAAAATTAAGGAAATTAGGTGCATGGAAACAACTTTTAATGATTTTTCTTTATCCTCAATACACCACAGGCAAGAACCTTAGTAACTGTGATCCCATAATACACCAGAAGGTATCATCACTGTATTTAACAAAACAGAGTTCAGATAATCCAGTACCAGTGTTCTAAAGATATGCAGTTCTTTCTACTTAAACTTTTTTACCTTGGTACTCCACAAAAGCATAACCTCAACTACTTGTGTACAGACAGACTATTTTGGAGGTAATCCTCAGAGGCAATTATGGAATAGGGAGAATACAGACGGTGAGACTGTGTTATAGAAGTTACTATTATGGGCAACCAGAACTCACTTTAACTAGGTCTTCTTGAGATGCACACACAGTAACTTTCCTGACTGGCCTACTAAAAGCTACAAAACAAGAGTGTTTAACAGTTACTGTTACTCCTTGGTTGAAGAGATACATGTAAGTTTATATGAAGCTGTTTCCTTTAGTCCAAGTCAAAACTCAGAGGTGCACCACACCTGCCTCAAAAGCACAAGGTCCTAAGTTCAATCCTGGTTTGGGAAAAAATAATCAGAGGTAAACCTCTGAAAATGTGACCTGGAAAACCAAAATCTTCAGATACAAGATGGTTAGTATCTTAGAAATTTAAAACCCATTATGGTTTCAAGTTCTTAATTTTGTTTACCATAAAATTATTACAAGAGTAAATAGTAATGAATCTCCATTTAGTTCAACATCTACTCTAAAGCTAGCATCTCATACATTTTACATGTCATTTTCTTGACTTATCAAAGTATTTTGTTGATAAGATAATCAAGTGACATATAAGCAGTGACTGAAAAAAATTTCAGGAAGAAAGTCCTTTGTCTATATGCAACAGGGCAATGTTCCACTGCAGAGGGAACAGCCAATGAAAAGTATTCATACTTCGTTTGCTTGGAGGTTAGATGAACTCTGAACACCAGTTTGGATAGGACCCATCAAAAACAAGTTATAAGCCATGGTAAATAAATGGTAAGTCATTAAAGGGTTCAGAGTAGAGTAACATAGCTGTCATTAATTCTAAATGGTTTACTCCAGGTGCTGAGTGGAGCTGTATTATAAAGAAATACAAGGCAAGCCTAAGGACCGTTTGAAGGCTACTGTGATCATAAAGCATGAGTGCATGGTACTTTATAACATCTCTTGTACTGTAAGTTGTTCTTTACTGTCATTTACCTTCTCAGATGTATCCTTAACTCCTTCAGAGCAGGAATTTTATAATTGTAATTTATGGAATAAGACTATGACCTGTATATCTGTCCATTTTACCAACAGCTTGATAAATAGTTGATAGTCATTTTGAAACCACATTATTCAGTGATTGCACGGCGTCATTGAAAGACTGTCACTATTTAGGAAATTTAATTTCTTTTTAAATTTTAGTTTTAACATTCACAAAAATGCTCATAGCACTGACTAACAAAGTTGACAAGTACTAAGATGCTTAACCACTTTTTCTCACCACTACTGAAAGTAGGAGCTGTCTGCTTTACTTTAGCATGAGCCTTCATACACCTCACCCTTCACCACAAATCCTACTCTTTCTGCATAATGCCTGTGAAATTTTAAAATGTATACACAACTGGAATGATCCTATCATTTGTAATAACTCAACTCAGACTCTCAACAGGTTTTATCTTTATCTTCGTTATGGTAATCTTTTGACACCACTAAGCATTATCTAAAAAACACTCACCACTTATTCTATCTTGGTTTTTACTTCATTGTATCTCAGTGATAAGAGACGTTGCCCTCCGTGCTGGGGAAAAGTTTAAGTTAAACTCTGGTGGCTAGTCCTCGAGCTTTGGGATTCACGCTCCGTGAAACAAACTGTACCGTCAAAACAGTATTAGTAACATCTCTGAGATGTTCCAGACACAGCTACCAATATAACTACGCGTCGAATTTCAACTTCAGAAGCAAATAAAGTGTTACTTTGGTCCACTTGGAAAAGGAAGTTGGGCTCAAAAAGGGTGCGGAAGCAGAAAAAGGGGCCACGGTTTTGTCTCGCCTGAGGAGATCAGACTGGGCCGCGAAGGGCTTTTAAATACTGGTCCAATATTCTCCACAGAGCCGCCTTCTAAACTCTCAGCACAGGACTGTTGTCATGGAAGTCTCCTCCCTCCTAGGAACCCATGGGTTGAAGCCAGGAACAATAAGAACCCTGTCGGATTTAAGTCGGCCATCCTGAAGCGCAACAGTCACAGGCCTTGATCCTCTAGGGCAGAGCGCCACACGGAGCAGGCGGAGCATACTGAGCATGCGCAGCAGTTAACAGTAAGCGCGCCGGTTAGGCTCCGGGTCATTGAGATGACGGGGAGGAGCGCCAGCGCGTGCGCGTGCGCGCGCGCGTGCGCGCCGAGACACATAAGCGGAAGTGGCGCGCGGTCGCCGGCAATGCAAGTATCTTCCGGTGCAGCGACGGCGACTGTGGAAAGTGCAGGAGTAAGAGAGGAAGAAGACGCAGAGGAAGAAGAGGTGATGGCGACGGACCTGGGGAGGGGGAGACACTCCGTCTGGCTGAGGTGCCACCCGGGCTAAGGTCACTTTTGCAGCTGACATACCGACTTTGGGGTGGGCGTGCTCTCGGCACCTTTCCAGTGTTTGGGATCCAGACGTGCTTGACGCTGTCTCCTGCAGCTAGAACGAGCATTCGGGGGACCCTAAAGCCAGGATGGCAGGAGCAAGGAACAGAAACCGCCTAGCAGGGTCTCCAGCGTAGAAAATGTGCTTGTCGTCCATTCACCACGTTGGCCTGAAGAAATGTCATTTAGGCACCCATCTGTGGAGTCAGTGGACGAGGCTAGGTTCAGGGGCCACTTAGGTCGGCCTGGCGGTTGTGACAAACTGTTAGTCGTCTGGAATCCCCCACGTTAGCAGTTTAAGAGCCACTTCCGGGTTCTGTCTCGGCTTAGGGCACTAAACAGTACTCTGATGTCCATTCGGTTGGCCTTGCCCTGGAGAAAGACTGTTCTCGCCAAACTGTTAACTTTGTCATCAGATATCTGTAGGTTCTTCCAGGCTTTGCAGTGGAATCCTCTCCATCACTTTTCCTGCTCTTGAAAGAATATTGAAAATAGAAGAGGGAATAGTTTAGTGTGCAACAGAATTTTTTAAATGTGGGTTTGCATTTCTCCTACAGTACGTTATCAGATGTCTGGAATTTTAAACTTTTTTAAGTGAATTGAGATAATTTGCTAGTTGGAAGAGATAACGTACAATATCTAAAAATAATTTAGATGGCATTCTTTGGATTTAATAATTCAATAATTTTAGCGTTCTCCCTTGGAGAAAAGAGTAACAAAAAAAGCAGTTTCTTGAACTTTGTATAATAAAATATGTACAAAAAAGAGGAGATACATTCTTTTTTCTGTTTGACAGTTGTACACCATAGGCCATGATTAATAGCCACAGTGCAGTTAATCAAGGCATGATAAGATCTTTCAGAAAGGTTGAATGTGTCAGAATATGAACAGAATCGTTCTTTTTTCAAGTTCTCAGTCTGTCTTTGTGGTAAATCTTTTAGGTTATAAAAGCCTACTTTCAGAAACTGAAATCAACCCGATCTCTGTAGGTCATTTTATGTCAATATTAACAGTACAATTTTTAAATATTCAGTATGTGCTGGAAATTCTTTTTAGTTTCATTTTAGTTATTATTTGAACCTCGAGGAACTAAAGTTAAATACATGTGTTTTATGTAGAAGAGGCCTCAAACAATGGTTCATAGTGTACTTCATTTTTATTTTTATTTCAGAGGTTATCATGAACTTCATAAGAAAGCAAACTGTAACTACTTTTAGTTCCATGTTTGATTTTTTTCCCCATGCATCCTAAGGACCTTTTGCTGTTCATCTCAGTGGTAATTTATATCTGTCATAAGTGTTTGAAATGAGAGATAGCATACATTAGAGGTCAGAGTTTCTCAGTATCATAGGTCTTCATCAGTCAGTCTTTTTGGTCAGTGATGTGGTGATTAGTAATACAAAACTCCATTCTAAATGTAGGACTTTAAACAGGTTTTGTGGTACTCATGCCTCAGGAAAGAACTGGAAGTGAATTTATTTCCATGTTCATTTCATATGCTTTGTGGGAAATTTAGAAGAGATGTAGGTATTTTGGCACACATGTTTAGAAAGCACAATGCTGAAGTGATTTAATTCCATGTGTGGCCTAGTTCTGCAGCTCGTGATTATCAGAAGGTATAATAGTGTTAAATGGTGGCAAGGAATGAAATATTCTTGGTGCAGTGATGTTTTTAAAAATCAAGCTAATGTTATTCATTATCCTCAAACTAGCATTTTGACAAGAGGCCATATGAGGGAGAATAATTTAGAAGAACTCTGTACTCAAATCTTCCAAGTAAAGCAAACAAATGAATAAAGTCTTATTTCTATTGACTTGATTATATTTCTTTTGTTGCATAATCATGCCCATTTTGAGACTTCAATTTTAAAACATTTGCTCCTCATAAAACACTCCTTTATTTTTTGTAGGTTTTGATAACTATCATATATAATTTTTGTATTGTTACCCAATCCCTAATAATAGCAGAATCAGTTTAGTCCCTTACTGAAGTCTTTCAGTCAAGTATTTTTCTGCTATCAGCTTGTGGTTGCAGATACAATACAATTTGCAATATGAGTTGGGAATAAAAAATGAAGTGTACAAAGGACTCATTTAACAGCTTACATTTTTATAATTGCTAGATTATATGAAGGTGAACTGTCTGTTGCCTTATGGCAGTCATATACTCATAGAAGAAACATACAATGAAAAAAAGTCACACCCTAATGGTATGCTTACCTATTAAGATACATATAATGAGATATGAGCATCTAGAATATTAATTAGTTTTTAACTTACACAGTCTTAAGGGTGCAGCGTAATCAGATTTTGTGTTGGACGGGGTAAAAGATGATAGAAAGGAGAGAAGGGGAAATAATGTGTTAGTGCTTGGACATTTTTAATATGATGTGCCAGTGGGGCTTCACTGAGATATTAAAGCATTTGGAGAGAAGCCTGGCTTGGAAACCCAGCTCCACATTTCCAGCTACATATCAAAGTGGGAGATCAACTTCAGCAGACCAGACCAGACCAGAAATATATCTAAGAAGCTGAATAGTAATGACTAACATATATGGGCTGTCATAGTATATGTTAGGCACTTTTACATTTATTTTATATAGCCTCAACAAAAATCCTATGATAGGGCTGGAGGGTTAGCTCAGTGGTTCCGGCGCCTGCCGCGCAAGCGCAAGGTCCTGAGTTCGATCCCCGGTAACCATATAGAATGCTGGGCGTGGAGACTCACGCCCACCAACAATAAACACCGCATACCACAATGCCGGGCATGGTGGCTCACGCCTGTCATCCCAGCACTCGGGAGGCAGAGATAGGAGGATTGCTGAGTTCGCGGCAGCTTGCCTGGGCACCATAGTGAGCTCAGGGCCAGCCTGAACTACAAAGCGAGACCCTGTCTCAAAAAAAAAAAAAAAAATCCTATGATAGGCTCATTTTTAAAACTCCCTTTCATTAGAGATACAGAACCTAAAGCTCCAAAAGGTTGAAGTTCCCCCGAAACACCTTAACTACTAAGTAACAAAAACCAATCTTTAATTCAAATCTAAATTTCAAAGTATGGGGAAATTACTATATCATACTGCTTCTTATAATATCCACAATCATAGTGAATCATTACAATATGCTTGGCTTTTTATTAAATTGCAAGCATCATAGAAAAAAGTGACTTTGTAAAGGGATAGTCTTCTGGAGAAATGTTTTAATGCCAATCCAGGCAGGAAAATAAGATTTCTCAGTTTTATTCTATATGGTGTGTAAATACATAATCATTACTTACACTTTTCTCCCAATCTCTGTATTCTGTAAGATTTTCATTTTTACCCATAAAATATGCCTATACCATAATCCATTTCAGAAATCATATCCTAGCAGGGGATGAATGATTACTGTAGAAGTTTGAAAATACCCAGAGGAAGTTTCAGTTCATTTCACTGATTATTGGGTGCAGGGTATTTGCAGGTAAAAGGCACGAATGTTTTGTTACCTGAGTATTATGAGGCCCAAATTATATTTAAAGGTTTGACCCCCTCAGTTGAGTTACTGAAGAGAAGCCTAGTTAATTTCTGTTAATCAGATAAATAGGATTTGAGTCTTGGCTTTCAAGTTCTATCTTCTCCCAGGTGGGAAAGTTAAGGAAGGTGTGATAGAGGACAGGATATTAAAGCTCAGTTTCAAAATCTGACCCTGGGTAAGGAGATAAAAGGTTGGACCAATACCAAAGGTGTTTGAAAGTCTGTGGTGTATTTCCAAAATGGAACATGGGTAGACAGAGAAAAGAAGCTTAGAAACCAGTGTGCTTCTGAGTTTATTTAACTGGTGCCTATACATAGGAAAAAAAAATTTTTCCCATTTGGTGCTCTTTATTTTGACTTTTCCAAGAATATCTCTTTATGATTGTTACAGCAGCGTGTATTTTATCAAGAAGATACTCTAATGGTTTGTATGCAATGTTTCACACAAAAATTAATCAGAAATACAATAACTTTTTACACACAGCTGGAAAGGTTAACAGGGAAAATATTTGGCACCTTGGTAGAGATGACTTTAAATTGAATCACATAAGTAGTGAATATTTGGCAAAGGCCCATTACATATAATCATATAGTGGCTCTTACAAAATGTGAACACAGGCAGAGAGAAACTCAGGACTCTGAGATTACACACCCAGTTTTCCCAGCTATCATTCTGTCATGGTCTGAGCGGCATTGCTTGGGCCTTGTGAACCCCAAGGTGGATGGTGTTGGCTCTGTGGAGGGAGTCTTGTTTCTCTCCAACCTCCCCCGAAGGACAGAGGGAGGCACTAATTCTTCCCATGATTCCATTTTCTCTCCTAATAGAAATGAAAATACTCCAGCCTTTCTCAGAAAGATGGTGAAGTCATTGGCCTTTACTGGTCCTTGGAAGATGAAAATGACTGTAAACTATTAGTGTTGAGGAATGTTTTATAGAGACTGTGTAGCATCTGTCATTACATTGGAAATTTTTGTTAGAGATTTTGATCCTTTTACATTCCAAGCACAAGTCTGATCAAGTGTGTAGAGAAAATAACTTAAATCACAGTTTATGAGAAAGTGGTGACCTACAAGATAGTGAAAAGAGTCTTAGAGGTAACAATGAAGCCAGAAGAGAGAAAATGAGGGGGAAAAACAGCAAAACTGTAGAACCACATTTTTTTGTTCAGAAAATGAAAGGTGTGATAAAAAAGATGTTTCTACATGAATATTATTGGTTATAAGTTGTATTCAGAGCCTTGACCCCCCCATTTGATTTACTAAATATGCCCTAATTAATCTCTGTAAAGAAGCAAATTAGAAATGATAACTATAATTTCCTACCATTTTACATTCTTTTCTATCTTTCTGTCTTTTTTTTTTTTTTTAGTTCAGGCTAGCTCTGAGCTCGCTGAGTAGCCCAGGCAAACCTCAGACTCAACAATCCTCCTGCCTCTGCCTCTGCCTCTGCCTCTGCCTCTGCCTCTGATGACAGTTTCTTTTGAAAGATTTCTAAAGGGAAGCTTTCAAAATTATTCTTACGGCTTCAGCCTTCAGAGTCTAAAGTTTTGTTTTCATTGGAATTATAATATTGAGTCTTTAGGCTTTGGTTAACCTTTACATGGAGTTTGTATTTTTAAATAATTTTTTGCCAGAGACTAACAAAAGAGAACATATTTTCTAACTGTTCATGCCTTCAAGAATTTTAAAATTAAATTAAAATGATTTTTTCCAAAGAAAGGGGGAAAAATATGCCATTGGTAAAGCATACTAACCTTTCTATAGCTCTGAAAAAATATAGCTTCTAAAACTTAATAGTTTGGGGCATTATTTTGAGAACATTACTAGCAAATATATGTTACACTTAACTCTCTACAAGACTAACTTTAATGAATAAACTATTATGAGCTTTAAAATTTACATATTTACTAGATATAAAAGCCTAAGTCATGCTTAGTTCTCTGATGAAATAAATACTAGGTTAGCTTTGGGATTGTTGCTCTGGAAATACAATATCCAATTACTGTCTTTATCAAACAGTGGTAAATTGGAAAGTAGTTATTGTTGGTTGTTTAGAAGCTGGAATAATATTAATATACAAATAAAATCAGCTTTATCTGTATGAGTTTAAAGTGTAGTTATATTATTATTTAGAACATAATATTTTAGAATCTAAACATTTTCTCTTAATTCCTTGTTTTCTTCTGTAGAACTTGGTACAGCAAGCAAAAGAAAGCCTGAACGAAAAAGAAGAAACCAACAAAGATAACTTTGGAAGCCCTGAATGCAACACAATAAGAATAATGGATCTCAAATTCAACAACTCCAGAAAATATATTTCTATCAGTGTGCCCTCTAAAACCCAAACAATGTCACCGCACATCAAGTCAATTGATGACATTATAGTACTTGGCATAAATCTCAGCAAATTTAGCAAACTGACTCAGTTTTTCATATGTGTGGCTGGAGTTTTTGTATTTTACCTAATTTATGGATATTTACAGGTAAAAGTTGTTTGTCATATGTTAATTGTTGATAACATTTAATGCCATAAGAGGCACTTACCTCTTAATCTTTATAAAGATTTCTTAAAAGTAAGCTTACTGAAAACAAAGTTCAAACTTTTTAAGTGGAAAATAAGGGCATTTGATGGTCTTACATGGTAACAAAAATGTTTAAATATTTAACATTGCAAATGTGTTATAGTTCAAAAGAATTCAAGTATTAACTGGTGTCTGGAAATGTAATTTTCCAATATAATCTAATGTTTGCATGGTTTATTCTCGTGTCTTGTAGCTTAATAATAAAAAGCTATTTATATAGAAATCTACCAGGATATTTTATGTTTCTCAAAGGTTATCTGTTTAATTCTGTAATAACAATTCAGTAATAATTGCATATGAAAATAGTTCAAAGAAAATGGTCAGGCTGTGATACATATATCCCCACACACATACAAGTTTGTTTTATTCAATTAAGATTAATCCAGATAATTTTATTAGAATACTTGTTAATGACTTGTTTAAAATGTCTTAAAAAATTGATATGAATGTTACTTAATCAAATGCTACTTTTAGGCAAATTAACAATGCCCTGTGTAAAGAAAAGTTTTGTATAATCTATGATACAAGAATTTTGACAATTACCATTATTGGTAAGAATTGTCTGTGTTCCTACAGAAAAATATTCCTGAGATATCCAACTTCTAGTAAAATATGCTCTTTGTATCAGTCCTTAAATAAGCCACCTTTTTCCTTGTTTTTAGCAAATCTTTCAATTTTGGTCTTTGTATTTTAAATAAGCATAGTTAGTTTGTGTTGTTATTTGTACCTGCGTATCTAGTGTCAGCTCTTTGGGAAGGATTTCTAAACTCTCTAAGATAACTATAAGAAGCCTTGTAATTTGATTTTGTTAGCCTTGGTGTTTGAATGTGGTGTTTATAAGGATTTACTCTGAGGAGTTGGTGTGGCCCCTTGAACTTAATGGCATGTATGTGTCTTTTGACAGGAATTAATATTTTCAATGGAGGGTTTTAAGCTCTATGGCTGGTACCTTACTTTAGTGCAGTTTGCATTTTACTCCATATTTGGCCTAATAGAACTTCAACTTATTCAGGACAAAAGGAGAAGGTATGTCACTTGTTTGGTTTTTTGTTAGTTGACTAGTATTAGTTGCATCTTTTAAAAAAAATCTTTACCATGCTGAATATTCATAAAATTTATATTTCCTGAAATATCTGATTTCTTTCTGAGTATAAATCAACAATTATAATTTTTACTTTATATACTGAAGATGTAAGGTCTCAAGTATGATGTTATAAAAAAAGGCTCAACTTATGGTCAAGTGTATGTTCTTAAAACATTAGAAAATATTGAGATGTATGTGTATTTTTACAGTTCACTAAAATAAGTGAGATTATTGAAAGTTACAGTACAACTACATCAAAATGATGAAGTGAAACATCAGTATAATTTATAATGGCTTTTAAAATGTGAAGTTTAAAAATAAAATAAGATAATAAAATGTGAAGTTTATGTTTTATGGGATTTAGCCAGCTAACATTCTCAGAAAACGTCTAGTAGCTGAGCTCTGCATTGGTGAACATTAAAGAAATATATTTCATTTATTTTTATTAAACCCAAAAATTTTCATTTGATCATTTCTTTTAAATTAACAGCATCTAGATTTTAACAATTTGTTGATATATTTTTGTAGCATAGTCATCATTGTAAACAGAAAGTGATTGGGAATTTTTTTCAGATGTAAGAAGTGTGATCATCCTGTCATGTCATACCCTAGTGCAGGAGCCCCTGAGAGGAAGCTGGAGGTGGGAGGTCAGCAGGCAGGCAAAGGCTCCTCTGTATTTACAGCCACTCCCATTCCCTTCATTGCAGCCTGAGGTCTGCTTCCTCTCAGATTATCAATAGCATTAGGTTTTCATAGAAGCACAAACCCTGCTATGAACTGCACGTGCTTGTGAGGAATCTAAGTTACTTGTTATTTTTAATCACCCCCACCCTTCCTGGTTCCCTTGGAAAAATTGTCTTTCAGATGGATCCCGGGTACCAATGCGTTGGGGACCACTGCATGTGTACTGAGCAGTTAAAAGTTTAAGAAAAACTACACTATTGATATTCTGTCTTTTTATATTACTGTTTAATCCTTGAATGAAATTGTTTGTAGCTTCTCATTTTTCTACATAAAATGGTTTTGAAATTTGAATGAGGATAATTCTATAATTATACAATCTATGACACAAGATTCTTCCAGGAATAAGGAATCTATACCACGTTTTCTTCATGGATATTTTTGCTTCTTAAACTTTATGACATTATCTTATTTTAGCCATTATAGAAAAAATATTTGAATCAAAAATAATCATTTTCATACTTGAAAACTATAAGGTATACCCATGGGTGATGGAATAAAAAGTAATTAAGTACACCTGTCAAGACAAACATATAGGAAGCCTGATCATTCATTACCAATAGCAAACTACTGGCCCTCTGATTGCTTCTAAGATAAAAGACACTAAGACTGTCTATTAGGTGATAAAGTGCTGCCTGCTGCATTTCAGAGAAACTCCTCCCTCTCAGCTACTCAGATGAGCTGGAAAGTGGGCTGTGTTTTTCATGCTTTTTTTTGAGACGTGATCACAATATATTTAAAAATGAAATAATTCATGTATGATATAAACCTAAAGTGAAAATATTTGAGAGAATTTATAGACTTAAAATACAATTATGAATCAAAACCTTTCTGAGCCATATTAAAAGTTTGTTATAATGGAATTATGCCCAGTTTATGTTTCTTTTTTTATATATACACTTATTTGCAAATTTACTTAAATGGGGTTGCTCTTTAGTTTTAGTTAGCTCTCTCCAGAGTGCTTATTGTAAATTTAAATGAGTAACAGCATTGAAAAGAAGTCAAGATTTTGAGTTAGAAAACAGGTTTTTGGTTGTGCCCTGTTTCTTACTAGGCCTGTTAAGGTCTCTGTAAAGTTTCTGATTATTCTGTTTTATTGAGACTTGCTATGCTAATGTATGTTGATGCATATTGTATGTAAACTGTAATAACCTGATGGTATCTTCTGGTTTTTACCAAGTATTGTAACTTTATTAATTTTTTAATAAAGGAGGTCCATCAAAATGGATTTGAAGGGGTTTTTAATTTTTTTTTTTTTTGAGACAGGGTCTTGCTTTGTAGTTTGCTGGCCCTGAGCTCACTATGTAGCCTAGGCAAGCCTCGAACTCAGCAATCCTCCTGTCTTTGCCTCCCGAGTGCTGGGATGACAGGCGTGAGCCACCACACCTGGCTGAAGGGGTTTTTAAATTATAGTTTCCCCACCAATCTGAAAAAGTAATAAACAAATGAGATATTAAATAAAAGAAAAAATGAGAATCCTGGAGGCAAGCTGATAAATCTAAGTTTCTCATTTTACCAAAAAAACAAATACCTAGTGGAGCTGAGTTTTATGAGATCACTCTGCAAGCTGTTCTCAGGTAGAATAGTTTGAATTAAGGTCCCCTGAGTTTCAGCCTCATTTTCTTTCTGTGTGTATTGTGCTGCCTCTCTAATGATTTCTTACAGTTCTTTGGACTTTACTTTTTATTTTCTGACCACCGTTGTCTGCAGTTTATCTTTGACTGTGATGGTTATGCTGCTGTCCTTCACTGACAAGGACAGTGTGAAATCATGTTCATATCCCTTGATGCTGCAGATGGGCAGGACAGTGGATTTCCAGTGGATCTTTGATATTGATGACATATTAGCACTTTAGTGGAAGGTCCCCACAAATAAATGTAAATGGTGCACTTGAATTGAGTTTTTCCGGTAGGTTATTTTAACTTATATCTAACTGTATAAGATACCAATTTTGTTGCCTTAAACTATTACAAATCCCAAAATGGAAATTATATAAAAGTATATAGTAGCATAAGCAAATTAGATCAGTAGGGTCTCATTGTGTTCAGCACACCAATATACAGAATAACTATTTTAGACAATTAAAAATCAGTTTAAATGAGTATATGCGCAGAGTAAGACGCAAAACTGTAAAGCTGCCAAATAAAGACTCTCTTTAATGACACCCAGATCAAGCCAGTTAAAAGATGTGAGATTATAAGAGTAAGATAATGCACCATAAAACTGATTATTGTAGCATTGTATGGAATGTGGAGAAGTGATTTGTAAGATTCTGATAATAAAATCATGTGTAGAGTCTTAAATTCCTTGTACTTCTCTAGAGAAATTCCATTAGGTTATTCTACTAGAAAAGCTAAATGTATTCCCTGATGCCAGATGGAAACATTAGGGAACAACCTAAACCCTTAAAATTAGTTTGAAAAGTTAGTTATAAGGTGCTTTTTCCATTACTTCAAAACATAACTCTTTTTTTCTAAACTTAGTCAAGATGATTCTTCTCTATAGCTGGAACTGCTGTTAATTCATCAACATGTATACCTTCATTAAGACTCTCTGTAACTCTTAATATGTTTTCATATAGTTGAGAGACCTCTTCTAATTGGTTCAGTAAAGGTAAATTGTTAGTTTCAACATCTTTTTGAACAGTGTTGTAGCTTTAAGAATGATATTCTTACTGATGTTTCCAAAAACAGCGAGTAGAATAGAAAAGCAATTCAACATTTACTCATTGTAAACACACTATCTTAAAACATTATGAATCAGGTCCCAAAATGAAGATCTTAAAATTGTCTCTTACAGAATACCAGGAAAAACCTACATGATAATAGCTTTTCTAACTGTGGGTACTATGGGGCTATCAAACACTTCCTTGGGCTACCTGAATTACCCTACCCAAGTCATCTTCAAGTGCTGCAAACTGATTCCTGTTATGGTAGGAGGAGTTTTTATCCAAGGTATAGTAATGATATATTTCCATACTACTTGAAATGAATAGGATATTATTTGGCTTCTAGCATTAGGAAAAACATGAAACAGCTACATATATTTAGAGAGCTTTCTAGACATAAGAATTCTATTACATAATACTATAAGGTATTGTAAAAACCTTGATAGGTGTCTGATGTTCTTCAGGATCGATAATTTGGATTGGGGGTAGAAAATAGTGTATTATTTTATTTATAGTTTAAGAGTTAACCAGTTCAGTAGTCACATATTGAAGTTCCAGCTCAGAAGTTCTTCCCTGTAAGGTTCTTTTTCCAGTTCTTTCACACTCCTTCCGAGCTCCACACTACTTCCATTGCTCAGTGCAATTTTTGTATTAATAGAACTTAATCTGAGCAGAACTTTTTTGTCCTAACCCTGCTCTAGCTCAGCCAAAATCTACATGGAAATTGGAGGAAGCAAGCAGCAACAAGCAGTGAAAAGTTATTTTTATTCTTTATATCAACTGCCTTAAGCAGTATGTATGTTTAATTGAGTGTTTCTGTGTCACTAAAATACTTAAACAGGCTGATTTCATCTAATGCATTAGACGCCTTCCCACAATAACTTGTTAAAGTAGAGGTGTATAGGTCAGTAACTTCATGTATCATTTCAGAATAATAGTTCACATAAAAGAAGAAATTCACCTCAACCCCTACTAAAAATCACATTTAGAACTTCAGGTGGGCACATAGATTTCCTCACAAAAAGTAAGATTACATTTCATTTTTTATAATGTAGTCATAGTAAAATGAATTAATTCTTACCTGCTTAAGAGTTGCCAATATAGTATATAATAGTTAAGCAGCATTTTTATATTCAGAATAATACTCTAGTTCCTTTGTAAACTTGTCAACTATAAGAAAATTCATTCTTTTTTATTAGTCATTAAATTACAAAAGCACTTTTTACTACAAAATTTTTAAATGTTTGCGGATAAGTATTCTTGTCAGTTTCTGCTAAAACATAATCATGTACTACAGAGTGATGTTTTGGTCAGTGGTAGACTACATATAGGACACCAGTCCCCTAAAATAGGTCTCCTAGTGACATCATAGCTCTTATTCTGTGTAAGTATACTGTGGGTTTTGCACAGCAACAAAGTCACCTAAAGATGTGTTTCTCCAAATATATTCCTGTTAGACATGTCTTATTATGTCAGATCAGATAAAATCTGATCTCATTTAACTATCTTATGACTTGATCTAAGGGTTGTTCACATTTTTGGCATAAGATATAAAAAAATCCCTCATCTATTTGAATGAACACAAAAATTTAACAGTAACCCTCACTGTTTGCATAATGAAGCAAAGCTTACTTCGTTTTCTACAGGAAAGCGGTACAATATTATAGATGTGTCTGCTGCAGTATGTATGAGCCTTGGCCTGATCTGGTTCACGCTTGCTGACAGCACAGTTGCACCAAACTTCAACTTGACAGGTATGCAAAAGTCATTTTCCTCCCTAGATTTTGTACACATTTTTAGTTTATCATAAGATTTCCTAAAGTTTTATAAGGATTTCAAATAATGGTATGGCATCTGTGATTCTCATATCTAAAAGGCTTTTGGAGCTGCTATGTAAGTTCTATGGAAAATGCCACAACTTGAAATAAAACTGTTTACCCTTATAAACAAATTACCTTTGTATTTTGACATGACTAGAAGCCACCTAGTCAAAATCTGCCAACTACATGATACATTGCTTATGAGCTGAATTGGAAGTATAAATATGGGTTATAGGCGAATCACAGTAATTGTGTTTTTTAATTGAATTCCTTATTGATACACTTTATATACAGCTCACAATCACACTCAACAGTGGGGAATTTGTACCAGTATATGATAGAAGTTAATTTCATTTTTTTCCCATGTCCCTACCCATCCACAACCCTCCACCCCTTATATACATGCTATTTCTTTTTCTTTCCAAATCATATTTATTCTTCCCTCTCATTACATTCCCCTACCACATTCCCTTTGAATATTTCCTATTTTACAAAAATCTATCATACATTCTAGAACTCATTTACATCTACAGGCTCTCATACCACAGAAAAAATGACGATATTTACATATCTGTGATCTATTTATTTCACTTATTAGTATTGTTTTTAGTCTCTTTTTTTTAAATAAGCTTGGAAATGTGGATATTTAGGAGTACTTTTGGTAGGTATATACTACAGGTACAGTTTTACCATTCTTAAATGATTGAGAGAATTTTACCAAAAAGATTAACGTAGTGTCATCCAGCCTCCTAACCTGACAAAAATAGTATGGAAAGTATCTAGATCTTCAAAGAAACTCTGGGGAAATCTAATAATAGTAATAGTTCTGTAATATCAGCAAATACAAAGCATAATTACTTGTGAGGAAAAAACCCAAACCATTAAATAATGAGAAAACTTCATTTAGATCAGTTTCACAGTGCTTCCTAAGATTCATATCTTATAAGTTGTCAGTCAGTCTTACCTGAGTTGTTGAATTTAATTGTAATCAATTCTCCCTCCTGAAGCAGACCTTTAATATTCACAAGTGTCTAGTAGGACCTCCTGCTCTTTAAACTAGAGTGCAAGCACCCACTGCTTGACTTCGGAGAAAATGTACACTGTACTTGCTTCTGTCGTGGTCCGGAAGTTTTAGGACCAATTCATTCTTACATGTGAGACTAT